>JAKUHH010000303.1:297490-318962 GCA_022701365.1 Mycocentrospora acerina
GGGGGGGGGGGGGGGGAGTTAGGCTAGACTTGCAAAGATGATGTAAGATGAGATGATATGAGACGATGGAAAGACGAGGTGAAGCTAGGTTGACAAAGCTGGAACTTTTGGTGGTAGTTTTTTTTTCCTTCTCTCTTCCTTCCTTCCTTCCTTCCTCTTTTCCCTCTCCCCGTGCACACACACACACATACACACACAAACAATTGTCGTTTAAAGATAGATGATTAGGGTAGCGTTGGCGTCCTTTTTTTTTTCTTTTTTCTTTTTTTTGTATTTATATATTTTTTTTTGTTTCTTCTTCGTCTACTTCTTCTTCTTGGGCTAGGCTGGGCTGAGCTGGGCTGATTGAGTGATTGAGTGATTGATTGACTTGGCTGGACTGAACTGGACTGGACTGGAGTAAAAACTGGGGGGGAGGGGATAGATAGGATAGCTGGGGCGGTACTATTTTGCGTTATTATCATTTTTTATTCTATATCATATACAAGGTCCTTCAATACCTACAAAGTTTTTTTTGCAATTTTTTTCAAAGGGGAATTGATATATTCACATGTGTGTGTGGAAATGTATTTAAAAATAAGCTCTTTTTTTCTGGTGGTTCCGTCTACCTGGTTTTTTATTAAAGAAAAAATCTTGTCTTGTCTGTCTGTCCATGTAGCTTTGTTTTTTATTTTTATCGTGTCTAACCGTCTTCTTCGTCTACTACTTCTACTTCTTCTACTTGTTGGTCATTTTGCACGTTTCTTCACCTCTTATATATATACATATATTCCACCACATCCTATCCTATCCCGGAACTTCTTCATTTTCATCTTCAATCTTCAATATTCTACTCCCTTCCCCCCCCTCCCCCTTCAACCTCAACATCCTTCAACCTCACCATCCTTGTCCTCACCCCCTCCCTTGCCAGCCACCGGCACCGGCACCACCCCCACTCCCTCCCCAGCCTTCATGCGAATAAACTCCTTCTTCATCGTCTCAAACTCCCTAAACCCCTCAAAGTACTTTCTCCTAAAATCATTCAGCTCGCTCGCCCGCTTCCCCGTTTCATACTCGCGGCGGGGGCCAGCCGCCTCGAGGGCCGCGGCCAGGCCGTTGGGGACCTCGTCCTCGCGGCGACGGCGGTACGTCAGCAGTCTGCGGGACCACTTGTTGAAGGCCTGGACGCAGACGGATTCGAGGGCTAGGCAGGGGTGCGAGGGGATGACGAGTTCAATGTCCTCGTCGTTGGCGGTCGGGACCCACATGCTGAGGCGGGCGTTGGGCACGAGAGTTGTGGCTGCGAAGGCGAGGATGTCGTCGAGGAGCGCGGTGAAGGAGTACGGTTTCTTGGGGGGAATGTACCCTGGTTCTTTGTACTTGTCCTCGTGGGTTTTTTTGCGCAAGGGGTCGAGCGAGTCGCGGGTGCCGAGGACCTTGAGGCCTTCGCGGATGCCGTAGGGGGGGTCGCATACGATGCCGTCGAGGTAGCCGGTTGTGTTGTGGTTGTCGCGAGGGAGGATTCGGAGCGGGGTGTTGGTTAGGTCCGAGACGAAGCCGCAGAGGTATTGGGATTCTAGGCCGTATTGTTTAAAGTTGCCGACGACGTCCTTTTTGCCCGTTTGTCCTCTTCTTGCGCTGCCTCCTGTGCCGCGGATGGCACGGCCGTCAATGTCGCTTCCGCAGACGACTGCACCAAAGTGGGCGCATGCTACTGGGAAGCCGCCAGTGCCCATGAATGGGTCGTAGAAAAGCTTCCCGGGTGCAGCGTGTGCGATGTTGGCGGTCAATAGGGCTAGTTCAGCGTCCATGGAAGTGGTGCTGATGTAGTGTCTTTTCTTCAGATCGTACGTTTTCTTAGCATCGTTTCGCTTCGACTCTCCGACAAGTCTTCCAAAGTACATGTACTTTGGTTCAGTCACGTCGAGATCGTAGTCCTCGAAAATACGGAATGAAGCATCTGGATCCCGCATCCGTGGTGGTCCTTTGAATCCGAGATAGGAAAAGGAGTCGATGATGGCACGCTGACCGGCGGTAGAATGCCCACCACGGAAACCCTCGACTGTGAATCGAAAAGAGACGGAACTATACAGTGGCCATTTTGAGGTTGAAATGTCACGGATGGATTCGTGGAGTGCTTCATAAGTTGGACCATGGCCCCAGAGCTCGTAAATTCCTTGTGCTAGTATACTACGGGAGATGACTTTCCGTGCCGCTGAGTCGGAAGGCATACAAACAATGCAGTATGGAGACTGGAAGGAATTAGGAGGAGTAGGTAAATTTGATATTGTGACAGCGAAAATTTAGAAATTTGAGTGACATTGTCAACAAGAGTCGACCGAAACAGGAATCACACCTACATCTTCTTCATAACTAACAAACTCCAACGCGACCTCAGCCAGGTCAGCCAGAGCCTGGAGTTCAGCTTTCCGAAAGCTCTCGTGCGATTGCGCGAGCCTGACGAGATATTCAGGCATGGCGCAGAATCAGTGGCGCGATTATTGGTAACAGACGACTCCTAATAATAAAATAGAGTATTTCAACTCTATCAGTTCAGTCTGGTATCGGCATTAACGAACCAATCCCGAAGTAAGGTTGCTTATTCTACGAGGGGGGAGTCACGGTGGGCACCTGAGGAAAGACAAAAGAGTGGGTCGCTAGGGACATTGCTATTGGACTCGCTAAGAAAAAATCCATCGTCTTGCATCTCAACCGAGAACCAGGTGGATGTTTATGATGACTTCACACCATGTGCTGCTCTGCTGTGCTTGGGGAATAAGCCAACGCCTGTTGAAATTGTAGTTTGATTTTTTCTTTTCAACTCTCTTCATTCAGTGGGCTTGTTCATGATTGAGTTGTATACACAATCTGGTCAAGAAGGAGCTTTTCCAGTTTTCAGTACGCACCACGAAATCTGATGATTTTACTTGCATCAAAGGATGACACAAAGACTGTTCATATTTTGCTATGTGAAGATTAAATCAAAGCAAGTTGACCAAGGACGATAGATATCGCTTCGTTGGCCGTCCCACCTTTCACACGAATCGACACACGACATGTTAGGCCTGAAAAGATTCACCTTGACCAAGTCAACTACCTAACCCTCTCACCATGCGTTTTGAAGAACCAGTCATACTCGCACTCATAGTACTCAGCTTTGGCAGGATCATCAGCAGGATTGTAGTCGCAGAATACCTGTTCAGAGCACAGGCTAGACGCTGAAACCTCTCCCATGATCCACATACACTTCTCATATACTTCTGTCAGATCGTCCGTCTCCTCTCCTGGTTTGAACTTAATCCACCACAGCTCTCCTTCAAACTCATCAAAGATGTAGTATCGATCTTCAGAGTCTTTCAGGATGAACCTCTCTGGACCATCGGGCTCTCGAAGAACCGGAAGGAGGCCTTTGATGTTGAATTCTTCGGGCAAACTTGGCTTCGGGGGACTGAAGTAAGCGGTAAGGGATAGTCGGGCAGGATCGTTCGACCAGGCAAGCATCCTGCTTGCAACACCAGGCAGCTTCACATACGGTAGTTGCTCGGACACTCGACTGACATTTTTCTTCTACGCATAGGTAAGCGGCTGAGCGTAACTGTGACCCATAGGTAAATGGGGATGTCTGAGACAACATACCAGTGTAATTTGGGACTCCGGCTCATGACCGCACTTGCTGTCCTTCTTGGTTGGACGATTGGGTCCCACCACATGCGAATGCGAGCATTCGGAACAACCCAAGCTTCCATCAGAACTTCCAGGGCTATTCAGATCATCTGGCGAACCCTATTTACCAACAGTTAGAAACTGACGGTCTCAAAGAAAGAAAATTTATTTACCTCGCGAATTACCAATCGCGCCATCAGTGGGCAGTTTCTGGCTGGGGATATTTTCGGAAGGTAGTTGTAGAGCGAGAGAAGTGAAGGCAGAAAGTAGAGTGATCATATACTAAACAAATAATGGGTCACGGGGTCCAAGTCACATCGCTCCAACGTCATTGGTTTGTGTTTGTTGGTAGCAACACTAGTCATTTGCATTCACACACACTACAGTCACCGGTTTCTTCTGCAGCCAGGTTGTTGCTAATTGTACTTGGGTAATCGGAAGTTGTCAAGAACTGTTCAGCAACAGATGCTTGCGTGACGACACCACTGAGAGAAAGAAAAGCTCACAATTACGAAGATGACCAAGCCGCCAGAAACTATGAGTCGAGGTGAAGAAAGCAAATTGTTTCCATTTCACAAAACCAAAGAAAAAGGTGAAACATGTAGGAAGTCGACAGCAAAGTAGTGTGAAAGCGGATCCACGCAGCACGGCAAACAATCATGTTGTTCACAGTGAAAGTGAGCATTTCAGTTTAAATACTTCATTTGGTGAAGTACACCTCTTCAAATCATAACCATCACAGGCGCGGTATCTGCGCAGGCGATCTAGCAGTCCCACTCGAAGGACCCTGTTGAGAAGCTCTTCAGACATTCGTCATGGCTGGCGAAACTAATTGGAATTTTTTCATGGCATTTCGAGGAACGCTCGATAGGCATATGTTGAGAAATAGTGAACAAGGTCTTGAAGTGGATGTGAGCGAGGTAAGGTACCCTATTTCGTACCCCATTTGTTATCGCAGGTTGTCGGTCTGGTGTTGTGCCTCGAAGTACGTCACTTCAGCTTTTTGTCGGCTAGATGTGGGTATGACTGAGTTGACTTTTACATTCTCATCCCCATTCACAAAATCTACTAACTTACGACAGTTCTACCAATGGCTGGACAAGGTCAAGGGAGAACCCTTGCAGCACGGTATACCGCAAGATCTAGAATCTGATGTCGTCAAGATTCTCACCTCCATTTACGATGAAGAGAGTAAAATGGTTCGTTCGAGCCTACACGAAGACTCACCTCCTATCTCCGTTCGGTTTGGACCATATCGTCGGTCACTTGAGATCAACGATGGAGCATCAGCTTTAGCATATCTTTTCAGCATTGTTGAGGTTCCAGGATATATCGAGCCTAAATGGGATAACTATTGGCTGCCACTACTCGTAATCTTCAGCAAGTGCCTCTACCTCGCTTTCATAAAGCACGATCGCGAACACATCACAGGCGTGCCTGTCATGGCGAATATCATGTACCAGGTTGACGCGTCAGCTACCGAAGGATCTCCACCTACATACATGTTGGGCGCCTCACTTCCTCTCGCATCGCCTGTCGTGGGTGACAACAAAGCGTACGTGCTTGAGAAGGAAAGACTGGTAACTTGGAGGAGAGAGAATCTTCTGATGCCTCAACTGAGAACACAATCATCGAACAATAAGGTGTTACCATTCGGCACCATCGCTCTGGGGGCTATGCGGCAGACATCTCTGCAGAGTATAGATTCTCACATAGGTCAACCATCCTATCAGAAAGTACTTCAGCCTGTCAAGGGTGCGATGGTCGAGATGATGAAGGGTCTGAAGAATAAGGCAATTTGGGCTAGACCTCGAATCCTTTACTCACATAACCTCACGAGAGGACAGTTCATCTTCCGCCTAAATGAACTGATCAAGGATTACCACACACTGACCGTTTCTTTTCAAACAGATATAAAGGTGACTCGGAATAGCAGGGCTTTACTCTGGCTCTTGACGTGCCCTTACATATTTCGGAGAGTGACGAAAGAGTCTCATCAAGACATGGGTGATGGGCCAGAAGAGTTGACTTCTGAATCGAAACGCTTGGTCGGAACGGTGGTCAATCAGTTGTGGGAAGACAGGGAGTTTCGGCGTGGCTTCTTCCAAAAGATCATTGATGTTGTGGAAAACCACACTGTAAACAACGTGCCACGCTGGGACGACACTCTTGGGAGATTTGGGAGATGTGCGGAAACCTACCCGGTATTTGGAGTTGGGTAAGTCAGAAAAGTGGAAATTGGCAGACACGTTATTAACTAGGGTTGTAGTCCTAATTACCAGTCCGTTTCAAGAGCGCAGCTATCAAAAGTTCGTGGCTTTGCCTTGGAACCCCGCAAACTCGGCAATACAACCGACCTCGGATTTGACTTCACGCTCGAAACGCTCCGGAGTATGGGGGCGGGCGTCTGCCGGTATCCATGCAATACCTGTCGGATCATGCTGCCGCTCTTCGACATCCCAGCTGGGCTCGTGGACGATCATGCTGACTACGACGAGGACTTCAGGAACGCACATGTTGATCTTTCGTAGGAAAAAAAAGAAACACTACAGTCCCCTTTGGAGCATACGCTACAGGTTGGCTTTGACAATTTGGATTCTCAACCTGGCATGTATGCGCCAAAGCTATCTTTGAGCTACACCTGGACAGTCAGGAAAGATTGGGTGTTGCTTACATGTCATGGAAATCCTACGTTTCAACCAAGGTCCACGGTAATGTAGACTCAGATGTCTTTGGTCTATCGCTGTATTCTACAAAATCTTAAAATTTCCTTTGAAGTTTACGTCACGGTTTAACTTTGACAAAATTGGATATCCAACCTTACATGTATGCGCCAAAGCTTTATCTGAGGCACGCTTGTAGTTAGGCGGAGGTTGAATAGTTTGAGTAGATCAAAGAAGGCTTACACTTCAGCAAAAATTCATAGTAGTCTAGACATGAATCCATTTGATCTATTGCAATATTCTTCAACCCAGACAAGCCATAAAGCACATGACTCGTTCCGTAACCCCCCCTTCAAGAACTCCAATACGCCATCTTATGCCTCAACCTCTACGTCCCCCCACCTAATTCACCACCCTCTTCATCTGCGCTGCCTGTCTCGGCTCAATAAATAGCGCTTCACCCTCTGTCAGAACGATGGCCTTCTCCCCCTTGCTCTCATCAGCCAACGTCTCCAACCACCCCTTGACCCACGCCTTTCTCCCCTCCACCTTTGTCGTCTCCGCCCTCAGAACAACAACCTGCCCCGCCATACACGGTGCCTTGTAGTCAATCTTCAAGCTCGCCGTAACAGCAACCTTGTTTGGCAGCGCGGGGAAACAGCAACGCGCGAGCCCCTCGTCTAGAAGCGTCGCGAGCAGCCCACCGTGCACGATGCCCGGGTGTCCGCACAGCGCCGTCCCAAGGTACTGAATGCTGACGAATGAACTGCCATCCTCAGTAGAGAACTGTAGTGGCGGGACGGCAATCTTGTCCGGGCCGAGGAGCGTGCCACCCGTGAGGTTCTGCGCCTTGAGTTGCTCGGGGATCTTAAGGTGAGGGCGCGACGCTATGTATTTGTCGTTTGCGAGGAGAGATTTTGTGAGCGGGTGAGAGAAGATGGTGTCTTCGATTGCGGCAATCTCTTCAGTTGAGGGAGTGAAGAGAGTGAGGGTTTCGGCGTCGGTGGGCGGGTTGGCAATGTCCCGGAGGGACTCGAGAGCGGGGGCGCCGGCCATGGTGAAGCCTGCTGCGAAGGTGAGGAGCGTGAGGGCGAGGGCGAGAGGGAGCCGGATGAAGAGCGGGCGTCTGGCGGCGGGCTTGGGTGGTGGTGTTGGGATTTGAGTGTTGGTTTGGGCTTCTGATGCTGCCTTGTGTGTTAGCCATGTTCATCTCTCTTGATGTATACACGTATGCAGCAGTGGGGAGGGAAACGATAAACCCCCCTCCTCCCCCCACTCCCCGCTCAGATAAATACAATGCAATAGATAAAGACTCACCAACACTAGTACTCTGCAATCGTATCTGTTCGGCGATCCTTGTACTCGCTCTCCATCTGGAGACTCCAGACTCTTTTATATAGAAGCCGCCGACCTCGCGCCGGAGCGGCGCGATGCTCCTTTTCGTAAGACACAGGCCCACATGCCTCGATAACGTTAATCTTGCGGACGCCATACTAGCAGGAAAACTCGGCCCTTAGAGTCTTGCGTGAGTCGGTGAACACACTGTCACCGCAAGGAAGTCGGCGCTCGGACCAAGCTTCGGAGCGCAATGCGATGCGATACCTCGGCTGAGCAAAACGCAATGTTTGGCCCGTTTGACAGAATAATAAATTTGGTGCAGAAGTCTTGGGAGAAGAGATCGAAAAGGGAAGTGCTTGCGAGTCTTTTTTGCGATTTGATCATACTTGGCGAATATTCTTATCAATGCCCAGTTCAGTTCTGAGAAGTTCAATTCAGTTCAATTCACATGCTCCGGATTGGTCATCATCGTCTGCATTCCGGCTACTCTGCTATACGCGTACTTCTCAAACATGTGAATCGTATACACTCCCACCCACGCGCTCGCTCTAAAAAAAACCCTCCAAATACTATACATACAGAGTGGGGAAGTGCGTCATCATGTCGAACGCCAGACTTTTCTGACCGCAGCGTCCGCCTAGCCACTTCCAAAATAAGAGACAAGATAATCCTTCGACTCATCAAAAGGGGAGTATGGTAAAACAATAAAAAGCCGGAACAAATCGAAGTCCCAGGAAAGAGCTTTTTGGACGCCAATAGATGCCGTGTTGAAGAAGCAGACCCCCAACGCGAAGATTCATGGAAAACATATGTTGGTACAATTGAACATGCCAGAACGAATCGATCAGTAGTAGTCCCTAGCGCTCTTCTGGAGTTCAATCAGTCTCCAGCCCCTAGTTTCAGGGTTGTTGACATCCTCTGGTATCCGCGTCACACCAATGGCGTATGTGACTTGCTGCACCTTGTCGTCCATGCCCGAAGCCAGCTCGCCCGATTTAGCATTCTTGTAAACGTGCACCTCCTGTGTCCTGCACGTGAGGATGAAGACGGGAATCTCTCCGGGCTCAAGCAGCTTGGCATTTAGTACGTCGACACCGCGGATGTCGACAATCTTTCCATCCGACTTGAGGCCAGCGGCTTGGTACTGTTGCATCAGCGCCGCATAAACGGAGTACTGTGCTGCCGAGAGCCACTGCTTCAGCACTTCAACATCACCCTTGACGTAGGCATCGAGGACCTCGGGAAGGATGTACTCGCGCATTTCAGTCAGGAAGGGCTCCATCTGGAAGTTGGGGTCCATTTCCCGGAATCTCTTGATGACCATGGCTGTCTCGTTCTCTGCGAAAAATCCAGCGATACGATCGGAGATGCTGCGGGCAGTCGAAATAATGGCATTGTCGGATTCGTTGTAGACAGACTGCATACTAAAGAAACCCTGGGCAAGTTTGGAGTTGTCCTTCCACTCCCGCCAAACCTCCTTGTACTTGGCGTCCTTGTGAAGGGTGACGTTGGTGCCAGCCCTGGTTCAGTTAGCAATGCGCAATTGAAAGTTTCGGGAGCAATCGTACTCTGGGTTCTCGACCATGGGCTCGAGAGGCTTGCCACCAACCCGCTGCAGTTCGTTGAGCTCTCTCAACTCTCTTCGCTTCCTGCGTTCCTCTTTTTCTGTCCAACCTCCATATCGTGACGAGCTTCCGTCATCAATGGTCTCCTGGACAGCCTTGAAGGCCTTGGTCTGTCGCACTGGTCGGGTCGCATACTCGAGCCCAGATCCAGTGACTCTGGCCGCTGCTCTTACACCTTTGACCGGCATTGTGTCCCATGTCCATGCTGCGCCTTGACCAACAGCCCGTCCGGTTGCCTTCAAGGCCTCTGCAGTCTTTGTCTTGGCCTCATCTGTGACCTGACGAGCCTTTTGAACAGCGGGGTTTTGGGTAAAGTCATGCACCGAGCCAGACAGCTGCTTGGTAGAGTCGTTCCACTCTTTTGAAGCTTGAAACTCTTGCTGTAGAGTCTCGGTGAAGACCTGCCATGGGGTCTTATCACCGTGGGGTGGAGGCGGGGGCGCATCCTTCTTCTCTTTTTTCTCCCCCTCCTCCCCCTCCTTCTTCTCGCCGGCCTCTTCCTCGCCAGCCTTCTTCTCCTCGCTTTGTCCTTCCTCCTTTGCCTTCTCACCAGCGGCTTGCTCCGATGTCGGAGATTCCTTGGGAGCCTTTTCTGGCTCAGGCTCTTCCGCTACGCTCTTCGCCTTCTTCGCCTGCTGGTGCAATGCGGACTGGGAGGAAAAGTGGCGGGCATATGCGGAGGAAGTGCGGAAGAGGACATCCTGAGGCAAGAAGTCACTCCGTAGGTACTGGAATGGAGATGGTGGTGAGGTTTTCGAGGAGACGGATGTCTGTGCGACCGATTGCCGCAGGATGGAGGGCGCCGTGGACAATCGCCTGTACGTAGTTGCTCGTGCGCTTGCAGGCAATGCCGCGGCTGTGTGGAGGCTGCCGCCGCGAGCCCTGGCGGCGAGTGTGGATGGTGTGGGAGGCCGCATGCTCTTTGAATTAGTAAAAGAAGATATACAAAACAAAAGACGGAAATGAGTCCAGGTCAAGACGGCGTAGTGGCGAGGACTGGCGGCGGCGAGGAAAGAGCAGCCCATCCATTTTTAGACGCTCGGACCTTGCATCGTCAACTTCACATCGACAACTTTCCGCCGCCTTCGACGAGCCCTCTGAGCCGCAATCGGGGGAACCATCGCCAGTCCGACCGTCAGCATGGCCAGCAACACAGGCCTCGGCGCCTTCCGCTCTCTCAGGTCGACCATCTGCACATCATGCCTCTGCACGCCGGCCCTGCGACCCTTCTCGCAGTCGACCCGCGCGCTGGCGTCCCCCTTCGAGTCTAAGCAGCCCAAGGCCCCGACAAACCTCGACTCGATGCTCAGCAATGTCGATCAGAACTTCAGGCAAGCCTCGCCAGACTACTTCTCCAACCTGATCCCAGGCCAGAGCGGCGGCATGCGCAACCTCGCCATCAAGGACTGGACCGAGGACGACCGCCACAAGCTGCACATCTACGCGCACAAGCACAACACACACATCACGCTCGCCAATCCAAAGCGCGATGCGCTGATCTCTGTGTCCTGCGGGAACATTGGATTCAGGAAGGCCGGCAGAGGGACATACGATGCTGGGTACCAGCTGGCGGCGTTTGTCATGAGCAGAATTCAGGACAAGGGACTGTTGCCGCAGATTCAGAAGTTGGAGCTGATCTACCGAGGGTTTGGTTCAGGGAGAGAGGCCGTTACAAAGGCCATTTTGGGCAGTGAAGGAAAGAAGATTAGGCCACTGATCGTCAAGTTGTCTGATTCAACTAGGCTGAAGTTTGGTGGTACGAGGAGCAAGAAACCAAGGAGATTAGGTTAGAGACACTCTCGATGTGTGTGGGTGTGGGTGTGGGTGGCTGTTTGGACTAGTTTGCTGCACTGACGGTCAGTTTGGTCTTATTTACGCTTGGTCTGCATCTTCGTATGGAGGGTAGCAGTGTACTGCAGAAAAGGCTGAGTATTGGCAGCGAGTGGGATTCTAGCTCTCGTGTAACAATACAGCATCATCAGGCGTATGGTCATTTGGAACACATGCCTGCATGTGGGAGGATGTACGATGGAACGGTTTACATGTAGAAATTGACGAATAGTCTGCAACAACGCTCTGCGGCAAGTCATTTTATATTTTTCGGCATCGGCGCTCTCTCCGCTGCCGGTAGTGTCCTACCACTGCTATCGGTTTCTTCGATATGTACCAGTCTGGGGGCATGATTTCGGGTCGAATACCGAGGATTCCCTCTTGCGCCTCCTTGCTCACCTTGACTACTGCTACCAGAACGGTTCGTGTCTTCCCAACCTGCCTCGTCTGCAGCTGCAATATGGCGTCTTTGTCGATCGTGTTGCAGCATAGACGCTCTTTCGTCTTCAAAGTCCTCATCAAGGAGCTCTCCATCCGCAGTATCATAAT
This sequence comes from Mycocentrospora acerina, assembly GCA_022701365.1. NCBI lineage: Eukaryota > Fungi > Ascomycota > Dothideomycetes > Pleosporales > Mycocentrospora > Mycocentrospora acerina. Next base: position 309,138 of record JAKUHH010000303.1, read on the forward strand.
CCGGTGGATCAATCCATTCCCGTGGCACAACGCACGGCAGAGCTACGCCTATACTGGCAGCGCGATTTATCCAGCTCGGAGCAGGGCGACCAGTGAGCTTCTCGCAGAGGTAGGAAGTGAAGTGGTTGCAGTTTTTAGTTAACAAATTGTATGATGTCCCTTGGAATTGTTCGGAGGCCTGGCACTCGTTAGCTTAGTGCGCGCACGCATACATCACAGTACCGTACCTCTTGAATGATTTCCTCCAACTCCTCAGGCGACCGAAAAGCGAAGCCGTGTAATATCGCTTGTCTGAAGGTTCCGCCTACTGGCTCCTGCCCTGGCTTGGTCCAGTACACTCCAGTCAGGTTCCGCCGGTCATGCCCGCCATAGGCGTACTCCTTATCGCCAATAACAACGCCCGAGTGTAGGAGAGAGCTGCCGATTGTCCACAATATTGTCGAGACTTTGCCAGGAGGAAGAAGATCGTAGACGTTTATGGTGATGTTCGTCTTCTGCAGCGATAGTGTGCTTCGATGGTTGCCGGAAGTCTTGCGTGCCGGTTTTGGGCGGGTAGAAGAAGACATTTTGTGCAGTGTTGGATGGAGGGGAGAAGCTGCTGTATCGTGTGCTCTGTCTGGTGTCGCGTGGTGAGCCCTAGTTCAGCAGGCCAGGGTCTCGGGGTATCATATGGCTTGCAAATGAATGCGCTAGAATGTCTCGTGCAGGTTACAGAGAATAAAGGAGTAAGGATAAGAAACCGGGACCGGCCCTTCAAGGATATTATATTGCAGACCGGGCGAGATGGAGGTGAGGTGAGGTGCTGAGATATGGATGGTGAACGACATCATAGTCCATGCTCCAGCAAACGACCCTGGTTGCGCAGCTTCCGTTCTGGGCGCGCTAATTTAGCGTGCCGCCCTTACTTCAAAAACTGACCAGCCAAAATTCTGCACACACATAACCAAGGAATTGACTGCAGGAGAGCTGGCTGCGCAGTCATCTCTCCCCCTCCTTCATCACGCCCCCCACCAATTCTTTCACCTTTTCTTTCTCTTCTTTGATACCCACTCTTTACCGTCCTGCAGCAAGCACTGCTAGTCGGTTTTCCTCTTCACTCCGCTCTTCTCTCCCACCGCAGAGTTTTTGCATCATCACAGTTCGCACTTACGCGAGCGCAAAAAAGAAGAAGATGCCTCCCAAGAAAGCCGTTAAGGAGGAGAAGGTCCTTCTCGGACGGCCGGGTAACAGCCTGAAGAGCGGCATCGTGAGTGAGAGCCCTGCGCCGCTGTCAATTGTCACGTTCTCACATTGTCTAACAGTAATCGCCAGGTTGGCCTAGCGAACGTCGGTAAATCGACTCTTTTCCAGGCTATCACCAAGTGCTCTCTTGGCAACCCTGCCGTAAGTAATGTTCGCATCGTAGCCCTGAACTTGCGCTGACTCTGGTAGAACTTTCCCTATGCCACCATTGACCCAGAGGAGGCTCGTGTCATCGTCCCTGACGAACGATTCGACTTCCTCTGTGACATGTACAAGCCCAAGTCCGTCGTGCCTGCCAACTTGACTGTCTATGACATCGCTGGACTCACACGTGGCGCTTCCACTGGTGCTGGTCTCGGAAACGCTTTCTTGTCCCACATCCGCGCTGTCGATGCCATCTTTCAGGTCGTTCGATGCTTCGATGACGCCGAGATCATCCACGTTGAGGGTGACGTTGACCCAATCCGTGACTTGGACATCATTGCCGAGGAGCTTCGTCTCAAAGACATCGAGTTTACTGAGAAGTCTCTCGAGAAGTGCGTCAAGGAGACACGGAGAGGCGGCCAGAGTTTGGAGATGAAGAAGCTCAAGGAGGAGCAAGCGACGGTCGAGAAGGTCCTCGCTATGCTCAAGGACGGCAAGGATGTCCGCAAGGGCAACTGGACGCCAAAGGAGGTATGTACCTGCATCTCTCTCACACTCCCCTCCCTGTTAAAAGATGACAAAGAGCGATTGCTCTATAATCCCAGCTCTTTGATGTTCCCGTAACGCCGGAACGTTCTGAAAAGACGTCCATTGCCTGATATAACTTGCATATACTCCGCTTCACACCAGAGTTTCTTTTCGAACATCTGCTAACGGAATGCTAGGTTGAGCACATCAACCCTCTCTGGCTTCTTTCTGCTAAGCCTGTTGTCTTCCTCGTCAACCTCAGTGAGAAGGACTACATTCGCCAGAAGAACAAGCACCTGCCCAAGATTGCTCAGTGGGTCAAGGAGAATGCTACTGGCGACCCAATCATCCCCATTTCTGTACAGTTTGAAGAGCGTCTCGCAGCCATGACTGACGCGGAGGCTGCTGAGGAGTGCAAGACTCTTGGTACAAGGTCCGCGCTTCCCAAGGTTGTCCTCACCATGCGCAAGGCTCTTGATCTTGGCAGCTTCTTCACAACTGGTACAGATGAGGTCAGGCAATGGACGATACGAAACGGCACCAAGGCGCCCCAAGCTGCCGGTGTCATTCACGGTGACTTTGAAAAGACCTTCATCCAGGCCATTGTGTACAACTACAGTGTGCTTAAGGAGGAGGGTGACGAAGCGGGCGTCAAGGCGAAGGGTAAGATCTTGACCAAGGGCAAGGATTATGTTGTCGAGGATGGCGACATCCTGCTCATCAAGGCTGGTGCGGCGAAGGCCTAAACTGCCTGAAGCCTTTGATTCCCGAATTAGACCTCAGCTTCTCATGGACTGGAATGTCCACGAATATCATGATGACGATGATGACGATGATGCTGCTGCCTACGCGAGGCGTATGAATTTGGCAATGCGCCATGAGAAAAGCAGAAAATCTGCGATGTAAATGAATGAAAACACATATTACCTCTACTTGTCACTGTTGTTTGGTGCTGATCGTGCTCGCTTCCGTTGATCTTTGGGCAATTTTAAAATGGTACGCCATGCGCCACGCTCATTTCACCTATTGTTGTGGGAGGGGGGAGCAAACTTTGGTGTCGCCGAAACCTTGTTGTCGGTGCCATGTTGAACATTTCACGAACATGTTTATCCCATGAGCGGGGAGCCGAATAGGTGGCACCCCCTCTGCCCCCTCCCAAAAAAAAAAGGTGTGGAGACGAAACATGTCTGTTTCTCCCCCCCTATTTTTTTTTCCTGCGTCGCATTGGCATGCATGTCATGCTCTTGTCATGTCCTTGTCACGTCACGTCACGTCACGTCACGTCACGTCACGTTACGGCGAACTATTACAGGGAACATATAGGTGCCTAGGTTTCAGCTAGGTACTATGGCGTTTTTTTTTTAAAACTCTCAGCGAGCGGGCGAGCAAGCGCAGGCGGGAGGCTACGCTTGGCGAAGAGGATCCTCAGGCTCACTGGAGAAAAAGGGGGTGCGCGTCCATGTCTGCGTGTGTGGGGGGGTGGACGCGTATGCGTTTGTGGAACAGAGGGGCGTGTGAGTTTGGGTTGGGTTGGTTAAGTTTAGTTTGGTTTTGGTTTTTGGTTTGGGGGGGGGTGGGAGTAGTTTTGTAGAGGGAAAGCTAGGATATCTACTTGGGAGAGGTATTCGAAGAGAAAAGGGTGGGGGGGAAGGGGGGTGTTTGATAATGATATGATGTCATGGGAATGATGGGGTGAGGTGGGTGGAGCGGGCCGTGGCATGTTGCCGTGGAGTAGTAGATAAGGAAAAGAGTGCTGTGAGTGATGGACGAGTGGATGTGTATATGTATGTGTAGAAAGGGATGATCTGTTAGTATATACGTACTGGTTGACAACCCTGCTGGCAAACGGTGCCTAGCTGTACTCAGCCACAAACATAACAAACATAACAACAAGTGTTACAGAAAAAAACGGTCGAAGCTCCTTTGAATAGCGTTTTTGAGGGTTGCATAAGCACGGCCATCGCCGTACCCGTACCCGTATTCGCCTCCGTATTTAGATTTCCCGTCGATGCTAAAAAAAACGTCAGGAGGCTATGATCTCATACTGTCCTGCGTTGTCCATAAACGTCAGTAAACACCAGTGCGCAGATGTGAGTTGTGTCTACATTGTCTTCAAGAGGATGGACGTGGACTATCGGTATTTGTGGTAGAAGAGCATCGCAAGTGTTGAGGAGATGGGGAGTGGGTTTGGTATACGGGATATTGGGATCAGCAATATCCTGTAAGATGGTGTCCTATCACAGGACTCCGGGGGTGATCATGTGTGGTTGTCTGGTGTGACAAACGCGTACGGTGGATTTCTTTTCTTTTGGGATGGTTGGCGGGAACGTGAGGCTGATGGTTATGATGATCTTCTTGGATGGAGGAAGGTGAATGATGTTCGATTAGTCATGACTCAGTGCGTTCTTTAGCGACGACTTTGTCTATTACTCCGGGTTGTGTAAATGACATTAATGTGGAATTAGTTTGGTTGATAATCACTAGGCGTAAATGAAAAAAGGTGATTTGTTCAGCTCCAGGCAAGTCTTGCATCCTCGCCCAAGGGACAGATTGACAAACCATAGTACCGCCTTGGATGCTCCTTCCTAATTGACTTGTTGAGATGCATGAATTTGTAAATGAAGTCAGATATAGCCATGTCGGCTACCCTGGGTATAAATAGCTTACCACAGGCATTGAAACGTGGATATGGGAATATGGAACGAAGGGCTATCCTTGCAGTCATTGGGCCGAAGACAGATGACTTGGGTTGCCGATGGCTGCCGGAAGTCTTGCAAGAAACGGGCACCATGTTTCGAGAAGAAGTCATGAAAATACGTGATCCATGTCATGCTGACAGTGAGGTGAGAAAAAAGGAACAATCACAGTGTTTAGGTTACCGAGAATCTCGCGTGGCTGGCTGTGATGTTCAGTGTTCGGAACGGAGGATTGCTTGTGGGGAAGCATGCGTTTCGTTATCGTGTAGTGTGTGACTAGTGTAGGTGTGGCAATTGATTGGAGCATTCAAAACGCCGTTTGGCCATGTTGTAGAAGGCATTGGGGAGTTTCTTTAAACAAGTTTGGAAGCCCACAGTGGCGGAAGCCGTTGCAATTAGATGAGTAAGGCTACCCATCCAATTAAGCGGGCTTGGTCGTGTCTGTTTCAAACATTGGTAGGGAGCACATGCAGCTCCACCTGTCACTCGAGCTGAGCGCGCGCCTCGACAGGACGATTTTGGCGTGACGGCCGAGGTGCGCGAATGGCTCTTGTGCAAATGTGATGAGCGTGTTAGCTTCTGGGGGCTGTGGACAAGCGGGCGTGCGTGGTGGTGGGAGGCCACTCTGCAGCCAGATTCGAGGGCAAGCAATCGACGGCGTCAGCGTTTGCTCCAGTGCAACTAGTGGCCCTGTGTGTGCAGTGTGCAGAGGCAATGCAACCGCACGAGTGATAGGTCGCAGGATGCCACTACTCGCGTCCGTGTGCCGTGACGGAAAGGCGTGCGGCGAGCGACGGGCACAGAGGCGGTCTGTCCTGATCCGTTCGCCCACGCGGCGAGGGTGGGCAGCAGGAGCGGGAAATGATGCGGAACCCTGGCTGTCGAGGTTTCAGCGACACTCGACAGCCTGGGGCGCGCGAGAGGGCCAGCACGAGGCCCAGCGCGAGGCCCACGCGACATGGCCAGCGTCGCACATGGCTTCGTCGCCTGGTGTTGGGATGGCGATGGCGCCAGCTCGCGGTGGCCGTTGACCCCGCAGCTGCTGCAGCTGGAGCCATTCGCTCACCCAACCAGGCGCGCCGCCAGCCAGGGCCAAGCGGCCGTGGCCAGTGTTCCGGCCATGGCTTGTTTCTTCGCTGCAGGTACGCGGGCTAAGCTGGGCACCCGGCCGCAGCAGGCTAGCCCCCGGTTGCGCCGGAATGCCATTGGCCGTGCCCCTGACAGCCTTCGTGTGCGTGGTCCGCTCCCAGTCTCAGGTCGCCGCTTAGCCCCAGCCCGTCCCAAGCCAGCCCCTTGCGAGCACCGTGGACGGGCCTCCAGCAGCCTGCGCACTCGAAACTCTCCTTTGCCCACGCTCGCTGTCCCTCCCAGTCGCTGCCGACGAGAGTCTGGATAGCCTCACTTGCACGCCGTCGATTCTGGCTCACCGCTGCGCCGTGCTGCTCACCCTCCTTTCGCCACACCCCTTACAGCCTTGACAGCCCCCCGCCTCTTTGACAGAGGATTGCTCGGTCGCGCCCCGTGCTCTCTTCCACCTGCCCCGTCGTCGCTCGACTACGCGTCCAGCGTCACCGTCGCCATCAGCCTTTGCACCCGCTACTCGCCGCTCCGAGTACGTCCAACGCGTCTCACGGCTCCCTGCCCCTACTGACCCGGCCCTCTGCCTGCAGCCAGCACCCTTTGCAAGCCTGTGGACGCCACCAGTCCACGTCCATTCGTTCCCGCCCTGCTCCAGCAGACCTACATTCGACCTTGATCCCAGGCATCAACCATTGTCGCCCTCAACCTCTTTGAATGACCTTACCAGACCAACACAGCAGTCGTGTCTTGGCCATTCGCATCACCACAACCACAGCCTTCCCTCGACCTAGCGACATCTGATATCCCCACCGCCTTCCGCTTCGTCATGAGAATACTTCTGGTCCAATAATCTCCCTCGTATCCACCGCGCTTCCCGTCTCTGCCAACGCGCACTCAGGTCTCCACTCACTCGCTTATCACTTGGATAATACTCACACTCATTTAACACCATGGGCACTCCCGAGCCCAAGTACTCCCTGAGCGGGCATTGCTCCATCATTTACGAAAAAACACTTTACGTCTATTCGCCAACTGGCTTCCAGTCGCTGAAGCTCGAAGAGGGGGCAGAATGGCAGGCGCTTCCCATGGACATATCGTTGACAGGCGCACAATGCGTCAAAGCCGTGCCAACAGGAAACGCCAAAAACGCCATGCTTTACATCGTTGGAGGAACACCGAATGCAACCGCCTCCACATGGGACTACCCCGGATTAATGCACTACTCGTTCTCACAGAAGAAATGGGACTGGGTTCGCTCGGAAAGCTGGAATACCCAGAACCGTCAGAACCACGGCGCCGTCTACCTTCCGGACTCGCAGAAGATTTTGGTCTACGCAGGCTCCCAGACAGTTGGAGATGTTGTACCTTCCACGCAATCATTCCTATTCTCCACCCTACCGCCCTACGCGGTCCAAAGCTTGCCATCGAACGGTGCCCCCCCTGCCATGGATCCCATGTTGCTATCGTCTGACTCAAAATCGGCGGTCATGGTTGGTGGTGGCGCGACAAACACTGCTGTTTGGAAATTCAGCGAAAGCGAAGGATGGGCTAACATGGGCGCAACGCTTGCGCAACCTATCGCGAGCCAGGAACATGTTCAATGCACTGTACTCACTGGACCGAATGGGATGAAAGTTCTCGAAAAGTTTGACATGAGTGTGTCGCCAAACAAAGTCGAGCGTATCGTACTTGTAGACAAGAATGGAAAGGCCCCTGCTACCGGTACCACAATAGGTGACAAGGCCAAGCGCTTCACGGTATCTGACTGGCCTACGTATAACTCGACACTTGCTCCAATGTCGCAAAGATCGGGCTACTCTCTTGCGCAAGGAGACGACGGCATGACTGTCGCTAGTGGAGGAAACCAAACTGAACCACTTGTCATATTTAACGCACAGGAGAACTCATGGGTCAATGCCACTGCCCTGTTCAACGGACAGGAGGTTCTGACACAATCGATCACGTCCTCGAGCACATCTTCCTCAACCCCAACAGCAACGGCATCTGCATCAGCTAGTGCCACAGCTACTGGCGGGGCAGCGGCTTCTGCACCGGCACCCGACAACAAGTCAAAGATGTTGACTGTTCTTGGAGCTACACTTGGCACAATCTTTGGTATTGCTATAGTCCTGGTTTTGATCCTCTTCTGTCTAAAGCACAGAAAGAACAAGAGGAAGCAAAGCCAACAGGCAGGCTACTTGGAAAAGGACAAGGATCGCCTCAGCTTCGCTGACCGTGGAGCCGATTTTATGAAAGAAGCTGGCGGATCCGTCATGTCCCACAGCTACACTTTGAACAATGACTCTCAATCTTCGCTGGCTATCATGCAGGGGCGAGGAGCAGGTGGCCACAAGAAGAATATCGCAAGTGATGCCAGTGCGGCAGGCCTTGTGAAGAACTCTAGCCCGCTCGCATACACTCAGCCCGTGGAATTGTCCAAATTCGACCTCAAGCCGGAGTCCGCGGACGAACGACTCGTACGACAAAATTCTAGTCGGGTACCAGCTGCTGCCACTCTCAACGCCCGAGCTCGCAGCTCTGGGTGGAGCAAGTATTTCGCCAACAATGATGCTACGAACCTTGCTACTGCGCCGGCCGACCGATCAACATATGCCTCAGACCGGACGAGCACGATCAGTCAGTCAGAGTACACAAACTCCCGGGTATATGGCCAGCACAAATCACAGATTCCTCCTCCTCTAGAAATACCCAAGTTCCCACACGACAGTCAGCGTCTCAGCAGTGTAGCTAGCGGAAGCCCTACATTAGGAAGCGGCACTCTCCCACATCAAATCCAGCCCATGTCAGCCGAAATTGGGCGAGCCAATTCAACCGCAAGCACCCGATCTGCTCTTAGCTACAACGAAGAACAATACTCCCGTCGACCTGTCGAGAGTTGGACGCCAGTTGGCCATGACCGACCACCTAGCAGCACATACACTGGCAGTATGCACATCGATCCCAATCAGTACCATGATGGCACAGAGTCTTTCTATCCCAAGAGCAATATCAGTTCTTTCTATCCTGGCCAGTCGAAGGGTTCACTGGACGTTCCCGATGCACGAGATAGCACATTTACAATGTTCCCATCAGGCAAGCCAGCTGCGCCACCCGCCGACGCTGCCCCTACAAGCAGGTTCAGTTCCATGTACCCCTCGCCGCCGCGGATCGGTGAAGAGCCCCAAGACCGTGGCAGCACAGTGACGGTCTTCCCGGGGCCTAACGCACCCTCAACCGCATACGGCGGAATGCCGAGTCCTCAGTTTAGCTCCTTCTACCCACCGCCACGCATAGGGCACGACAGCACTGTAACCATGTTCCCCGGCCCCAACCCCGAACCCCCAAAGAACCAGGGTGACATGTCCTGGCTCAACCTGGGCGCCCAAAAATGAGCCAACGCTATCGTTATCTAAAGCTTTTCACGAGACCACGCTCAGCCCTTCCGCCTCTCCCCTTGATGGGAAACTGCATGTATCAAGATGTATTCTTAGCGCCGGGCGTCCTCCTGTCGAAAACTCCTTTTGCGTACCAAGCCTCCCCGCATCCTCCTCTCCTCCGCCCAACACCCGGTCACTACAGATACCCGACGTCTTCACGGCGTCAAAAAAAACCCTCCAGCTCTCACCCCTACCAAAACATCATCAGACTTGTGTCTGCCCACACCAACCCCCCGTGGCTGTAAATAAACACTCACCTACATTCTCGTCTCTCGTTGACCAACAAACTTTTTCCATGTATCCCGCGTCTCGCTGTTTATCTATTTGCGTCGTCCTTTTTTTTTATCCTGATATAGATATACATATGTATATATCAGTTCGACTCGTTGCATCGGCCCTGCTAGCCTCTTCCCCCCCAATGTTCCCTGTCTGTCTTTTTCTCTCTCTCTTTCTCTCTAGCTCTCTTTTTTTTCCCTCCTTTCTCTCTTGGTGCTCCGATCTCCTCTGTCAAAGATAGCTTATTTTGGCGTATCATCATCATCATTGCTGCGGAGGAGGATCTGTCTGTCTCTGTCTCTGTCTCTGTGTGGTGTACATGTAGACGTGGACCTACGTATATATGTATGTAGGGGCTGTGTGGCCCCCCCCCCCCCCCCCCCCCCCCCCCCCCCCCCCCCCCCCCCCCGCGCCCCCCCCCC
>JAKUHH010000303.1:319126-404126 GCA_022701365.1 Mycocentrospora acerina
CCCCAAGGTGGCTGCTTCCGTGGTGGGCGCAGTAAATCGTAATGAGAAGCGAAGTGGTAGTTGAATTGCTGCTTTTTTCTGTGCTGTAATGTGTGTGATGTGTTGTAGTGTGATGTTTTTTGATGCAATCTGCTTGCTTGGCTTGTTCATCGTGTGGAAGTTTTTGAATTACGCATGTTTTGCTGAAGTCGAAGAGTATTTTCACTGGAGAGTACTCAAGTCATGGAATCTGGTTGTAGTATGAATTTTTCGTGTAAAGTTTCCATGGTTATTCTAGTTACTGCACATTCCTAATACTATACATTCCCAACATTCCCAACACCTCCAACTCCCTTTTGTCTTTTAGTTCTCACTTCTTTCCCTTTCTCTGCTTAGCCTCACCACCACTCTCTTTCGCAGTGCTCTTCCCATCCGCCTCCTTTGTGTTTTTTTCCTTTGCCTTTTCCTTCTCCTTCTCTTTTTTCTCAACCGCCCTCCTCTTCGCCCCTTCCTTCTCCAATACCTCAATCGTCTTCTCACTACTCTCCCACAACTTCTTCTGTAGCGTCTCGTCTGCAATCTCCTTCCGCAGCCAATCCACCCTCCTACATTCCTTCAAGAAATACCCACCCTCGCCTCTTCCCCACTGTGCCTCCATGGCCGCATACAGAAATGTCTGCGCGCCTTGGTCAGGACTCTTCAGTACCAGCCACCATATAGGCCACATGACGACGTATAGAACGAGACCCCATAGCGAGCCAACGGTGAGGTAACGGCGCATGCCAGGTGTTCGTGTCCAGCCTGGGTCGACCATAATGACACGCGCGTTCATCGGCTTCTTGTCTGGGCGAGCGTAGGTGGAGAGGTGTTTCTGGAAGGCAAGTGCAAAGGTCATGACGGCAAGCTTTGAGGTTGCGTAGACAGCCGAGGGTGTGAAGTCAAGTTGTTGAGCATCTTTTGTCGATTTCTTTGCGCTTGGGTTGGAGCCAAAATCGGGCAACTTGCCGCCCATGTAGGAACTGCAGGCTCCGAAGATGATGCGCACGTCTCGGTCTGGTGGTTGGGCGCGTAGGGCGGGACTAAGAATGCTCAGGAGGTGGAAGTTGGCCATATAGTTTAGTCCCCATGTGGACTCCAGGCCATCTTCTGTTACTGTGGCTTTGCCGCCAGAGGGCGTCATTGTGTTTGCACACATGATTATCATGTCGAGACGGCGCGGTGGGGCGTTGTCGACCCATTTTGTTGCGAAAAGTCGGATGCTGTGGAGCGAGGTGAGATCGACGTTCTCAGCAGTGATAAGCTCGTTGTTCGTCTGGGTTCGCAGGTCTTCGATGTAGTCGACGAGGAAGGGGTCGACGAGTGGTTGTTGGACAAGGAGGATGATTTGTGCGCCGCGAGAGGCAAGGCCTTTGACTACTTCAGCGCCTATACCGGCAGTTCCTCCCTATTTGAAGCATCAGTAAGTCCTCTTGCTGGTTGGAGCTGGATATGCAAGGCTTACTGTCACCATGATCACCTTGGAGTGCATGTTCCGCTCCGAGCCGTTGACAGCGCCATTGAAGTACCATTTCAGTAGACACAGAACCGCGAAGAAGGGTACAGTCTTTGCTATCTCCCAGCCATAAGGAACAGACTCCAAGCCCTCGGCGAACACTGAGGCGAGGATGTTGACGGGCATCGCGGTATGCCGTGGATCACGAACGAGACGAGTTTAGTTGTGAGCGGAAGTGGCTTCGCCAAGCGATCTGCAACACGTGGCGTCATTGACATGTGATTACGCGAATGGAGCGTCTCGCCGCCTGGAGTTGACTGTTCGCCGTCTGAGTATCGACACTCCGTCACACTTCAGCCTACGGCGGTGTCGCTCCTTTCACCGCCGTAGAAATTCCTTGGTGATTGTATCAACCACCTTGCTGGATTGCGACCTTCTCCAAAATCTAGATCATGGCGGCACCGGCTACAGATGTTCCTGACGAGTACAACGAAGACGACCCTGGCCACGACGACGCCGACATATCTACCGTGCCCTTCGTCGACCAGCCTGCCTACGGTCGCGGTCTCTGGAAGCGCCCTATATCCTTCGTACCCGCAGCTCCAACCGCCCCTGCGTCGATATCCAAATCCACTCCAGATGGCCGCACTATGGCTGAGAAATATCTTGCCATTATGTTCCCCAACGGCCAACCACAACCGCGCCTCGAAGCATTTCCTCTCTGCGGGATATGTGGGGAGCCAGTCAAGGAGTTAGATCCACGCATACATTATCTGAGTCCTGCGCACCAAGCTGCGTTACCACGAGCGCCTATTCCGTCTGCCATAGACCGAACACGCATGGGGTTGAAATATTTGCAAAACTACGGCTTTGACGTAGACGCGCGGGTAGGGCTAGGTGTGAGTGGACAAGGCATGCTATTTCCTCTGGTACCGAAAGAGAAGAGAGATAAGTTGGGATTGGGAATCGATAAGAAAGGCGAGAATGGAGTGAAATCGATCGGTGGTCCTGCAGCTGGGCAAGTCAAGGATTTAAAGCTCGGTGCAGGGAAGATACGGAAGTTAGCCAAGGTTGAGAAAAAGAGGCATGAGAAGCTTCAGAAGATGTTTTATGGGAACGACGAAGTAGAGAAGTATCTTGGGCTTTTGGATGGGTAATCGTAGTGATCTTGAACTTTCGGAGTGATGTTAAAAACTGGCCTGAAGAAGAGAGGACGTATTTGGCAGTACATTTCTCCCGTTTTGATATGTGGGAATTTGTGCAGTATATTAGTACAATATTGCGATGGCGTTGGATAGAATCTTTGGAGTTTGCCTGGCTTTATTCCAATACAGAGATACCCGGTTCAGAGAGCCATAGAAAGCAGAATCATCACTTCAACCTACTCTGTCATTGCTTGTGGGACTACCACATGAACATTCTATCAAGTCTCAGTATGAGTGAAGGAAGTTAAACTACCCAGAATAAAACGCGTTAGGAAGGAAAAAACACCAAAGCCTCCACCAAGTAAATTTCCTTTTTCAAAGAAAGATCCCGTTATCAAATCCATGATCGCGACTCAGCAAGGCCGACAATTCGCATAGCATCGTCACAAACATCGATGCTGCACTAGCCCCACCTCCACCATTTTCCAAACTCCATTTACAAACTCCATCCTCATCCCCACCCCCAAAATCCCCCCCACAAAAATGCCCGGCTCATCCCTCTGGCTCGTCCCGCCCCCCTCGCACCCGCTCTCCACCCTCATCCCCACCCTAATAAAATCCACATCATCTCATTTCTCTTCCCCGCACTCATTCCTCCCACACATCACGCTCACTTCCTCAATCTCACCATCTGCCTACGCCTCTGACCCGCAGAAATGGCTCGATGCACTTGCACTCCCAGCCGGAAAAGATGTCCACATCAAGTTTGAAGGCCTGGGTAGCGAGGCCGTGTTTTTCCGGAAACTCTACGTCAAGTGTGAGAAGAATGGTGGGATGAGGGAGTTGGGTGCGGGGTGTAGGGGGGCAGTTAGTGGAGAGGAAGATGTGGAGACATGGGTTGGGGAGACGTGGATGCCGCATCTGAGTTTATTGTAGTGAGTCTTGCGGGCTTGGTTCACTGTTGAGAGGTTGTGAGCTAATGATGAAAGTTGCGATTGTCCAAAGGTTGGCAAGGAGGGGTTAGAGAATGTAGAGAGTCTAGCAAGGAACGTGGGTATTGATGTTAGTGGCAATGGAGATCTGAGTGGATGGGTGGGAGGCACAGTTGTGCTTGTTCCTACAGACAAGCCTATTCATGAGTGGGTGCCAATAGTGAAGAGGGTATTGTGATATTACAAGACATGATAAGGTATTGAAGTGTTCATCGTCCCTGAATAATGAAGTTTAAGAGAAACTTTGAAGACAATTTATTACAATCACATTCTCAAACAGATTTTTCAAGGTGAATAGAATGTCATGATTGCTATACTACGCTATTGTACATACATATCATGAAGTTAAAAAATTGCTGGTATAATCGTGTACTTTTACGAAAAGCGAATCCATATCTAGGACATGAAGCCACGCTTGCCATCACCATCGGCATCAACCTTGGGGTTAAGCTTGTCCATCAAGCTAGGCTTCTTGCCGGTGCCAGTGTTGTGACCAATAGGACCATCAGTTCCAATCCTGCTAGTGCCTGTAGTACCGTGAGAAGTGCGGTGCTTCTCAGAGTCGGAGCTGCTGGATGAGCCACTGCGCTTGTGGTGCTTGCCAGCAATACCGGCACCAACAACACCAGCGCCAACTGCTCCGCCTGCAAGGCCGGTTCCAGTGTGAGAAGCTGTAGAGCAGTTAGCACTAATACACTCGATATTTGGTTCACCGAGACTGCTCTATAATTTGGTGCAGCTTTACAGATCACCATGAGAGTTGTTTGACTTACTGTGGTGATCACCATGAGCAGCTTTGCTCTTCAATGTGGGATCAACGTTGTGACTATCACGCTTGTGGTCACCAGTAATGGCACCGAAACCACCAACCGCACCAGAGCCGATGTTCTTAGGAACACCCTCAAATGCATCGTATCGCTCTTCACGACCTGTAAGGGATCCGCCCTTGGCCTTGAATTGCTCCATGGTCATGGCAGGAAGAGCGGTGACTTCGTGGTGGGTGGCCTTGTTGTGGTGAACCTCATGAATAGGAACGGTGGTGTGAATGACTTCAGGTTGAATAACCTCCCGCTGGATCACTGGCTGGATGGTCTCGTGAATGTGCTAGAATTTGTTAGAAATACTTCCTAAAGCGATACGAAGGAAGTCTCACATGATGGACATGCTCGCCACCAACAGTGGCCGCAGCGCTTTGGCTGTAGGTGGTCTGATCTACGCGCCTCTCATCCTTGAACAGCTGCTGCTCAGCAATAAGAGCCTTCTTTGTAGCCTCGGAATCACGGTGGTCAAACTCGCGATGCTGGACGGCGCCGAGCTTAGCTGTGTGTTGTTCAGGGAGAACCTCGCGGTCCTGAATGGGCTGCACGGTGCGGTGGTAGTGGTCCTGGTGAACCTCCTTGTCGACTGCAGTCAAAATCTCCTCATGCTGGTGGGGCTTGATAACCTCATGCTGTACAGCAGGGGCAACTGCCTCATGAACAGTAGTATCATGATGTCCAGACTTAGACATGAAGTCGTTGATTGCTGACTGTTCAAAATTAGCTCGAGCGTTCAAATCCTACACGGGACTATCCTACCTTGGCCTTGTCCATTTTAAATTTAGTTTATTGGAAGTAAGTTAGAAGAGGTTGAGTAGGATGTGATGAAGGTAGTATAGAGTGTAGAGCAATGGTTGTAATGGTTTGATGATGGTCTTATGTTGCGACTGAACTGAGGTCTTTATACAGTGCTCATTCTCAACATGCAGAACGACGTAATGGAAATAATAGGTGCAGGGATCGTGGGCCCACGTAGCAGCGACTTGCTTTTAGTTATGCTCATTGGCCAGACATTGGGCATACATGAACCAGATCCCGCATCGTGCAGTACAGAGTCCATGTACAGAGCGGCAGAAGTACGTCAGGAAAACAGGGAATATTTGCCCCTCAGCCACGGTTTACTCATACCATAACGGCAACGATAGGCTTGCGTGGAGCATAGATTTTGTAGCGCTACACATCTATGGGACCGTTACATTAGTCCTTAGAGCTTCCACCTCACATGTTGCTGGTGATGTTGTCATAGTGCATGGAGCGACAGCAACGACAACAACAAAAACAACAACAGCAACTACCAAATAAGACACTTATTGAAGCAGCCGCTTCTATGAGCAACTCTGCATTTGTGCAAAAGTATGGAGTGGTAGAGGCGTCGTATCGAAGATCAGATCGGCGTCAGGATCAAGGATCGTGTCTGTGCGTATGCATATCTAAACTGAACAGCCAAAACCCTTTGGGGAAGTGGCCAATTCTCTCTGCTAGCCCGCGTCTTTTTGGGCTTGACCTGTTCCCAATGACACGGCTCGCGGCGACTTGATTCTAGATCTGTGCATGCAGATCATGCCTGTTTGGGCACACTATTGCGATCCGCCCGAGGCCACAGGATGATCCGCCCGGCGCCCGCGATGAAGGCTCGCCTTCCACGTCGTCATTCCGTCCGTGTTCCCCACTTCGTCTGGCGTTTGTTTTGGTACGTCACGGAATGTGATCCGCGGGAGGTACAACTTCACATTTGTTTATGCAGAAAAGAGCTAGTCTTGAGACGCGTCTCTTGCCTCCAGTCCGTCGACGTTCGTCACTTGAGGATTGATTTGTCAAGCCTGACATGAGTGAAGATAGCAGGATACACCAAAAACTGCTGTATATCCACGAAACGCATCCGCAAAGTTTCGTGTTGTTTATCACCCCATTCTGGCATGTCAGATTTATTACATACGTCACTGTTTGACCTGCCCTGCATAAGTCACCCGGCAATGAATGTCGTCGATTGGTCCGCAAGACTGGTCTGGGCCAAAGCGCAAGACAATGGAGAGGATCTGGATCTGTCTGGAGACGCCTGGTTGGACTTTGGCGTTGGTGACTGTCAATGCTTTCATGCTGTTGGTACCGAAACTTTGAAGCGGCAGCGGAGCAGTGACGGCCATCGCGTGTAATAGCCTCTAACAGTTTCGGGGGCACCAACTGAAGTTGAGATGCAGAAAAGTCTCGTTCGCCCCATCTTGACCGTGCCGTTTTTGTCTCACTGCAACGCATCGAGTGGAAGGCAATCTCGCCGCGTGCATTGTTGTTTCTCTTTTGCACAACCTTTTGAATTGACCAACTGCCAATCCACATCAGCCCCGTGTGCTACTCTTCACTCAGGGGACGTGCCTTAGGGATAATTTGTCGCTCTACTCTTCTTCCTAAGAAACCCACCATCTATATCACCCAATCATCACAATGCAAAAACTCAAAGCCGTTCTTCGTCGCAAGAGGAGATCTGGATCCATTGATCCTTCAGAAGGCGGTAATCAGCGTAATAAGACAGCCTCGCCTCGTACAAGCCATTCAGAAACGCGTGCGCACCGCAAATCAATCAACAAAGGCTCAGATAACACCGGTCGCGATCAACCTCTCAGCTCAGCATACAATTCCAATCGCATGAGCGATGCACCTGAAGAAGCAGGCGGTGCAGTACAAGCACCGGTATCGCAACAGAACAGCGTAGCCTACAATCAACCAAATAGCTCGGGTCCTATCGGAGGAGCATTGGCAAATGATTATAAAACCTATATCTCGGCATATCCTGCCGAAAGTGTACCGGGAGATGAAAATGGCATGACACTTGGTGACGACAGACGGCTGGTAACTGGCGAAAGCAAGAGACATCACAAAGGAGATGTGACCGACCGAAACATCAACAGACATAGTACATCAATGGACGCTGGAAATAGGCAACTACTACCGGTCTTGCCTCTGGCATCAAGTAAGCACAAATACCCTCTGCTGCTTTGATTTTGTACTTCCGGATAGATATCTGACTTGTCTTCTCAGGTCCTGTGGTTACGGATTCAGCCGCTCCCCGAAAATTGCTAAATGGTAGTGACTCTCTCATATCAGCGACCAGTACAGCTCAGTCCGCTGAAAAGTATGCTGTTAATCGCGACGCTGTGGTGAAGGGAGGGCTTGTTGATGGTATTCCACCGCATGCAAGCGTTTCCGGTCATGAACATGATCTTTCACAGCGCTCAGAACAAACCATACAGTCTACGCGCGCCGAACCTGATATGAGACAGAACATTAAGCCACACACATCGGGTAGAGAAGATGTTGACCTTTCGCAACTGCCTGCGCCACTCAATATTCGACAGCAACAACCATCAGATTTGCAGCACAAGCCAGTAGGGTTCAAAGCAGCAGCTTTGAACGGGCAAGAAGAAAGTGAAGCGCACAGACAGCTACGTCTTGATGGTGTGGTGGACCTCCGGAACACAGTAGACACGGATGCAGACGTCCATTGGGCCCCAGGTATGTTCAATCGGCTACTATGCTTCTGCTGCAAAGATGCTTTTCTAACGCACTTGTAGCTGTTACACATCAGATCCTCAAACCGCACCAGCACGAGGTCATCCAGCATAAAATCTACCGCGAAATCCACAACTATGAAGTGTACCATCGCATTCAGCCTGTTATACACACTGAAGTCCTTCCCCCAAGGCATTGGATACCGAATCCCAACGGCGAAGGCCTTATACAAATCTCAGCGGAAGAATTGCCTGCACGTACTGGCAGCAATCGTTGGTGGTCAATAGTCCAACACGACCCAGCGCCCGCTACACACGAGCGCAACTGCACATATGAGCGTAACTGGCGAACTCAGCCCGTGATTATTGAAGGCAAAACAACTACAACTGCTGAAGGTATCGAGCGCAAGGAAACCACCATCTTGCACCCACCGACACTGGCAGACTTGTCGGGATACAGTGGACAAGTTCAGCCAATACATTTTGATCACAAAACTGGAAAGAGATGGTGGGGGGAGATTACAACTCTGGATAAACTGAAGGAGCAGACTGATCGCCCGGATCATGCAGAGCAGTCGCTTAACCTCAATGGGCTCGAGGAAGCTCTGCCCAGTGGATCCTCTGAAATACCTCTGAGACGCAAGCCTATACCTGTTAATGGACATGCGTCGTGAATAAGTATTGCTGTATTTTGGATAACAAGTAACGATAAGAGAGCTAGGATTGTACAAAAGGGTGTCATACTTAATATAATGTTCCATGTCCCGCAAAATGGGCGTTTTCATCTTCTGGCTTGGCGCTTGAATACTGTTAATTGATCTCCAATGCTCAGCGTTTGCCAGCACGACGAAAAATAGTTCACTCAAGCTACCACCGCAAAAGTATCTACTAAATAATTTCCTCTCGTAACTACCTCCAGTTCTTGCAAACACCGCCGTGGGGGAAGTTGAAGTGTTGTTGAATCTTGGCCTTCTCCACATGCCTGCGTAATCCGCCCAGAGGTCATTATTCGTCATCGGGGCCTTTTCTCGCGCAAGCGCAGCAGGCGCGCCTGTCATGCCTCGACTCAGAATAGTGGGTTCGCCATGCTTGACTCGTCATATTGGAAATCGTCTTCGCACTGTATTCGCATCTAGCTAAGAGCGAAATTGTAGATCGATGAAGGGAGAGGGAAGAATTCTCTATATCTGGCTGATGGCGGCGAGTGGGACAGGAATGAATGATGAGGCAAGCATAATCCTTTCTAGGCCTTACTGTTACTGGTGAATAGCTGGGATCTTTTGGTGTGAGAACGCTCCCACGCGGCCTGGACAAGAATGTGCACTACAAAATGCAGAGACCGCACTAAAACTAGGGCAAACTAGGTTTAACATCATTTATTTTCCTCCTTTACTTAAAGTTGCTCCGCAGAACAGTACCTATTGGTTTTAGCTAAAAGATAGGGAAACTAAGTACTGCTAATGTCTTCATTGCATACATTTATTTTCATAAAGAATTTTGACATAGAAATGCTATTCTAGCTTGCTTAACTTCGTAACCTTTAAGGGAACCTATTTTGTCAAGTCCGCGGGACCACGCTCCCCATATTTCCCTTCCAAAGCACGGGGCACATCAAGTTCCCGAGTTCTGGAGCACTGAGAGCACATACCAGCGGATCTTATGCTAGACGTTTACTGCAAACAACATGGGATGCTTGTCTGCCTCGCCACTTAGAAAAAAAACAGCCATGACCTGGTCTGGGGTCCTTCTAGCACACGTTTCCAAGCCGAGGGTTTGGCGTAGGAAAGGGCTAGCGGGTGCAACTCAAGATTGATACCCTAGCGGGTATAATAATACGCTATCGGGAGGCGTTCAAGTGTCCTAGCGTAAAATAATTCTCAAGATGCGATTCGCACAGGACAATCTTTGCGCCACCTTACGTACTGTACATAGTCTCGAACTACACCTTGCATTTCCGGGGTCCAGGCTATGGGAAAGACGCTGGGGTTCACGAAAGCGTTGCAACAAGCCAATTGTGTTCACAGTCTAGACAACCCTGTGGCGGGGAATGGGGCGAAAGCAAGGCATGGAGCCAAACCGCGTGCCGAGATATGCCAAGGTAGTTCCCTCACATTGGAAAGGCCTTCATTGGAGAAGCTTTGTGGCCAAGGTAGATGTGCGAGATAGAGGATTCTTGTCCTTTGGGTTTGCGTAAGTCTCGGGGCGCCCGATGCGAAGGCGTCATTCGTGAAAGTAATTTTACCTTTTGCGCTGAACGTAAGGAAGAGGCACGGTCAAGTAACCATGAGGCTTTGTGCTTTCCTGGCGTGTACATGGGAGATTGGACAACTAGTCCTGTCGAGTGAGGATTGAGATTTGTAGGGCGGCGGGGTAATCGATGCCTCGACCAGGTTCCGCAATGCTTTCTCCGAGGCAGGCGCAACGTGATCCCTATAGCACAGCGAAATGCTGATCAACTTCCAAGACAACCAAATTGGATTGAGCTAGGACAAACGGCGGACCTACCTATGCGTAATTGGCTTGCCAATGGTAGTTGCAAAACCGGGCTGCATATGGACGCCCAGGGTTAACTAGGGCGACCCATAGCCCGTCTTTGCGAAGCTATCAGTAGTACATCAACGCACCACATACACATACACACACAGTTTTTCTCCAGTCACACCGTCCTCACACTCAGCCTTGTTCGCGATCTGCAACACTTAATTGCTCCTATTCCCTTCAAACTCCTTTGTACATGGAATACGTAGTCCAATTCTTCGCGCTTCTCCTCAAAACTATACTCTGAGTTTTCGAGGTCGCATTGGCTTAGACTCCAGACATAATGGCCTCTTCCGGCATTGAACATAATCTAGATGGCAAGAACCAAGGCTTTCTGGTTGATGAGGAGAAAAATCGCGATCCTGCCCGCCGTGTCAGCACCTTAGGATCGTTGAAATCAACGCACGATCAAACCCATCGGAAGCTCAAGAGTCGACACATTCAACTCATTGGCATCGGTGGAACAGTATGTGAATTGTAGAAGAATGGAAAGCGTGAAGATGCTCATTTATATCTCAGATCGGTACAGCACTCTATGTCCAGATTGGACGAGGATTGATGAACGGAGGTCCTGGTTCTTTGTTCTTGGCCTTTTCGTTATGGGTAAGTTACTTAGCAGCCGAAGGTGAAAATCTTCCGTGCGTATGGTATGTATTGGGATATCGAGCTGACTCCTAAAAGTGTACCGTTATCTTGGCCGTTACTCTCAGTAAGGATGCCCGTTCCCCCAAAGCAACGACTCCTATTGCGACAATTCCAATGCGCCTCTCCATGCTGCTCGAAGCAAAAAAATCCAATCTGACGACTGGAAGCATCAACTAAATGTGACTTCAGGTGTTGCTGAGATGGTGACATATCTGCCCATCTCTTCTCCGTTCATTCGATTTGCTGGCCGCTTCGTGGATGATGCTTTCGGCGTGGCAGCGGGATGGAACTTTTTCGTCTTCGAGGCCGCTCTCGTGCCCTTTGAAATTGTGGCTTGCAACGTCATCATCAATTTCTGGAGCGATGCGGTGCCCACAGGTGCTATCATTGCCATTGTGATTTTGCTCTATGGGTTAGTGATCTCAAATAACCCACAATCTGTGACATCTTCCGTAACAAGGCAGCTAACCTTGTGTCAGACTTATCAACATGATGGCGGTCAAGTGGTATGGCGAGACTGAATTTTGGGCGGCCGTTGGCAAAGTTCTCCTCATCATCGGTCTCTTGATCTTTACCTTCATCAGCATGTTGGGCGGTAACCCGGAGAAAGACCGTTATGGTTTCAGGTACTGGAAGAACCCTGGATCATTTGCGGAGCTCTACTATACAGACGATCTGGGTCGTTTCCTGGGTTTCTTGCAATGTCTCATCCAGGCCTCGTTCACGATTGCTGGCCCAGATTATGTTTCTATGGCTGCTGGAGAGACAGAGAATCCCCGCAGAGTCATGCCGCGTGCCTACAACGCCGTCTTCTACAGACTGACTGCCTTCTTTGTTTTGGGATCCTTGGCCGTCGGTATCAACGTACCCTACAACGACCCAGAGCTAAGAGCCGCCTTCAGGGACGGAAAGCCCGGTGCTGCCGCATCTCCCTACGTCATCGCAATGAACAGACTTCGTATCGAAGGATTACCTCATGTTGTCAACGCTGGTGTTTTGGCCTCAGCGTTTTCAGCTGGAAACTCCTACGTCTACTGCGCGTCTCGCTCCCTCTTCGGTTTGGCTCTCGAAGGCAAAGCCCCAAAGTTTCTCACCAAGTGCACAAAGCAGGGTGTACCATTTTACTGCGTTGCCGCCGTACTGTTCATTGCCCTGTTGTCATTCCTGCAATTGAGCGAGAACTCGGCTGTTGTGCTCAACTGGTTTGTCTCCTTGGTTACTGCATCCCAACTTATCAACTTCAGCGTCATGTGCTTCACGTTCCTGCGCTTCTATAAGGCGTGCCAAGTACAAGGCATTGACAGACGAACATTGCCATACCGGGGTATTCTGCAGCCGTACGCTGCCTGGTACGGACTTGTTTGCACGTTTATCATGACGTTTGTTGGTGGGTATACCGTATTTTTGAAAGGGTACTGGGACGTCCCTTCCTTCCTGTTCTCGTGAGTCTCCTTCCCGTCCCGTTGATAAAAAAAACTATACTGACAATTGTAAGATACATGATGGTGTTTTTATTCCCCGTTATCCTCCTTGGCTGGAAGTTGATCAAAAAGACAAAGTATGTCAAGCTGTCGGAAATGGATCTTGTTAGCGATCTTGCAGAGATTGAAGAGTACACTCGCAATTTCGTAGAGACGCCTGAGACCAATCCATTCAACAAAGTGTTGGACAAGTTGTTTGGTTGAGGTGATGTGTGTTGTCGTCTGTACACGATTTACTGTTGGCCTTTGCATCTTGTGCAGAGTTGCTGGGCTGGAGTCGCAGTGTACATCATCAGAACAGCCAGGCCATGTGGAATCATCCCTGATTAGTGATATTGGGATGTGGATATGAATAACGAAATCAAGATTCAGACCCAAATTTTCGAAGTCGCTGTGATTGTGTGAAATTCATCTTTTGGTTGGCGTTCTAAATGTGGTCAAAATATGGTGCTGCATGCCACAAAATCGGACCTATGCACAAATAGGTATCTCTCCACGCTCCAAACGCCATTTCCAGTTTTCAAAACAAAAATGTCGGAATGTCATCCAACTTGACAGCTTTCCGTTTTTCCTTCTCCTTTGCATCCTTTTCCCGCTCAGACTTTCTCTTTGCTAGCCGATCCGCAACTGCTTTCCCTTTTCCAGACCCCCAATCTTCAAACAGATCTAGTGATCGCCCTGGTGACAAATTTCTGTCCGATTGCACATTTAAGGTGCGAGAAGGTTGGGTGGGCAATGGTGACTGGAAAAATGATCTTGAGTTCTTCATTTCGCGCTGAACCGGCGCGGTCGCTGATTGATTTAACCGTGGCACATATTCGTCAAGCATGTCGAACGGTGTTGGGCGACTTGTTCGTGAGGCTGCGGCACGGGATTTCGCGCCCAATGACGGAGGTACATGGTTGATGAAAGCTGAAGACGAAGATGAGCTTGTGAATCTCGGATGTTGGAGTGAGTTGGACTTTGGGTTTGTGGTGACGGAGTGGGTCGGTGCAGGTGTTTCTCTTATAGTCGTCATGTGAGTTACAGGTTGTTGCGGACGACGTGGAGCATCTAGATCCTCACTGTCTGTATCTCGATTTGTTTGAAGATGTGCTGGCTGATCCAATACTGTTGATCGAGTAGAAGAAAAGTTGGGTCTTTTTGAATTCGGCTTGTCGTTATGGTTCTGGGTAGCGAATACGTCCTGAATAGCCCTAACCTGTTTCTTCTCTTGAGCCTTGACCTTGGCCCTCACCGCCCCCTCGACTGATGGTTTTGCACCTGCAATCACTGGCCTCGAAATCTCGGCTTCTTTCTTTTTCGCTTCGATTATTTCCTTCAGTCTATCGTATTCTGCCATGTGCAAATGTCGCGTGAATAGCTTAGCGGTCTCTAGGAACTCATCTTCGACCATCATCCATTCATCATCACGAAGGTCGAACTTGGAAACACCCTTACGCATAGGCTCAACCCGCGGTTGGTAAAGGTCTGCTATTGGCGGTGGTGATGAGGAGGGTGCCCGACCTGTGCCGACTATGTCTTTAATCCTCCGTTTGGTGCGCGCTGTTGATGCTTCTCCTAAGAGATCTGAGGCATCTTCGTCTGATTCAAAAAGCGCTTTCCGCTTGCCTTTGGAAGTGCTTGCTAATATAGTACCATCGAAGAAATCATCTTCGTCGTCATCATCAGATGCTACATGTGACGTCCTCTCTGCGGGTTTACGCGGCTGTTTCACCTGAGTTCTACTTCCCCCACCTTTGCTTGCCCATGGCAGATGTCGCGGCATAAGGTGCGATGATCAACAGGTTACCCAGGTCCGATACAGTTGAAAGTAGTGGCGAGACGTACGTGCGTCGCATGGCGCGAATTCGGGACTGCTTCATTGTCGCTGCTCTTTCATGTTCGTGCTGGAACGCGTCAAGAAATCAGGCGCTATCACGTGGAGGCGGCACCACTATCCAAGTAGGCCGACGACAACGTTTATGATGACATAACTAGGGATTAAGAGGCATGCAGGTCCCTTGCAGCGCGTAGAGGTTTTATACACTGTTGATCCTCTGCCTTACCATACCCTAGCCTGGCAACAGCATGCTCTTAAAGTCACGAATCATCGCGTACCTTGCGTCGGTTATTGGCCAATCGACGTCATGCAGAACACCGCGCCCTTCACGGCAAGTGCGCTCTTTGACATCTAGGTGAAGGGCCACATATCACTTCCAACGCATTCTACTACTTTCTACATCTGCCTGTCTGTTGTTTATCCATGGGGGGCTTCTCTTTGCTGCTGCCGACGCCGAATGTTTTCGCTCGTCGCTGCGGCCGCACAAGATTAGAACACGACAACACCAACGCCTCGTCAACCCAAGTCAGCTGACTCCGTCAACACATTGCAGATTGAGGGTTGGCCTCTAACGGGATTCTAGCCCGTGCAGCCGTCACGCCGCGCTTCTCCCTATTAGACCCACCCGCAAGCCGTCTCTTCTTTCTCTGGCAATGTCCATGTTCCGCCGGCCAGGCGAGGATTCGTCTTCTTCCTCAGAAGCATCATCCAATGAGTGCTCTGATGACTACGAGGCAAGCGCGTTGCACCAAGATAGTGTTCTATCTCGAATCAATACTTTGGATTCCGCTAGTTCTGGACCGCCTGTTGATAGACGCAACGCGCCTCGCCTTCAATTGCGGCAGAATTCGGCCCAGGATGTTCGCGATTTACTTCTCCATTCATTGTTGGAGGAAAAAGCTATAGCGCAAGCTGCAGAGCAACTTGGTAAAGACCGCTCCGATCCAGAGGTGCAGCGGCTTGGTCGCGAAACATATCAAGAGGTTGCCCGTCAGATTTCCAATAATGTTGACGATACATATGCAAACAACGACATGCAGGGCCATCGGGCGACAGCGCAGGAAGGTATCAACAGGCTCACACGTAACAACCTAAGTAGACTTGCTGCCATCCCCGAGGGATCTCAAGCGTTGGTTGCGCTGCCTTCGAATGGCATGGCCATGGAGATGCCACAGCCTCTGCCTCCTAGGTTTGATACTATATCTGGCCTTTCCATTCCGGCACAACTCCATCTCCCTGATTATCCAGGGTTGTCGACGGATCGCTATGTTCGCGAATTTACTGAGCTGGAACTTGTTGGTAAAGGGGGTTACGGAAGAGTCTTCAAGGTAAAACACAACCTCGATGGATCCTTCTATGCGGTCAAAAGAATCACAGTAAGCCCCGCCAAACTGGCGAGAATTCAGGAACATGGAGCAGGCGAGTTGGCAGGTATATTGGAGGAGGTTCGGTCGCTTGCTCGGTTTGAGCATGGCAACATTGTTCGTTACCACAACGCATGGTTGGAATTTACGATGGCATCTGCAGAAACACCAAGTTTGCCTGCGAGAAGCACACTGCGGAACAATCGGCTACTCGAAGAACCAGCTACAATCTCGTCGGGTTCAGGAAATGCAGAAGATTTACAGATGAACTTTGACGACTTATCCTTTAACGAGCCATTTGGAAGTGGGATCAGTGCTGATATCGTCTTCGAGACTAGCGATACTGGTGGCGCAGAAGAGTGTAGGAGTGAGGAGCACCATCTTGCCATGAGAGATCGGTTAAGAGTTCGGAGGCGTGGGAACCGACGAGGCAGTCAGGCAAGCCAAGCGACGATTGCGACGATATCATCAACAAAGTCTCGTATGAGCGCTGTTGAAGATGCGGACGAAGATGAGGAGGAAGAGGACGTAGAAATGATTCCCAGGACGCATATGCCGTACTCTCAGGAGTCCAACTCGGAGCACTCTGAGAGTATGGTGTCCCACAGCGATGTGGCCGGGCCTTTGATAGCAGCCCCCAGCTCTGGACCAGTTCTTACGCTTAACATGCAGATGAGCCTCTACGACACCAATCTCGCGTCTTTTCTGTCGTCGGACTGGTCTTCATTCAATGGGCAGCAAACGTTCCACCACTGCTTTCACCCTTGTGTGTCGATGGAACTGTTGAACAACATCATCTCTGGGGTAGAATATCTACACGCGCAAGGCGTTGTACATCGCGATCTCAAGCCGGCCAACATATTCCTATCGTTGTCGACTGCTCGACATGCGCCGTATGGGTCCGTCGACCTCTCCAGCTGCAAGCCCTGTTCGCAGCGCGAATGTGTACATGTTACTCCGCGCATTGGCGATTTTGGCCTTGTGGCCGTTCTAGGCGACAGCTACATGGGAACCGGCGCTTCGACAAAGCCGGTTGGCACCGAGTTTTACCGTCCAGAGATTAGCAGCGGTATTAATGAGAAGCTCGACGTGTTTGCGTTGGGTGTTGTTGGGTTTGAGATGCTGCGGCGATTTGGAACGAGGATGGAGCGGGTGGATGCATTAAGCCGACTTCGAAGAGGGCAGTTCCCAGATGGATTCGCAGAGGGGTATGGGGAGATGGGAGACAAGCTGCAGCAGCTGATTGGGGACATGGTACATGTAGACGAGGAGAAGCGACTGAGTTGTGAGGATGCTAAAGGTGAGATTGGAAAGCTGGTTCATATTTTGAGGGGGTAGTTGTATCTATCCAACTATCCATCTACGTTCACGATGCATGGCCCATGGTCCATGTAATCCACGATCCATGACGCCACCACCACCATCTAAGCTAGAAATCCCCCACCCCGCACAGACATGTCCTTCTCCACTCCACTCCATTCTGTCAAACCGAACCAAAGACATTAACAAAAAATCCTCAGTTTTACATTTTATTTATTATTATAGATAGCATTAATTTTGGCAAATCACCACCTGTAGCGGGTCCAACTTCCAGAAGACACCCCGTTATCCACACTCACATCCCTATTCCGCACCCTTGCCGGAGCCCAGTTCGAGTCCCGTGGCGTTCGAATCAACCCACTCACGCAGGTAACTCGTGATGCTGGGCGGACCTAAGCCATGAGCGCAATCTGACGAGGGAAGAAATTCTGCAGTCGGGCGCTCACCATGGGACGGCGGCGCTGGACTACTCCAGTGGGGGTTGGGAGGCGCGTGATGGGCTGGTGTGTCGACTGGTATTTTTTTTGTTTTTGTTGTACCTGCTGGTGTCTTTTTTGTCAGATGACCGGTTTTTTTTGGTACGAACGACCAACCAAACTACACACATATAGACGGACATAGACGCATGACTAGATAGAGATACTTGGTTGTTAATAATAGATGATGATGGATAGATGGGATGATATTCTTTGAATGCAGCACGCAAACAAGGGATGTCTTTTTCAAACAGATTATTTTTAAAAAAATAACTTCTTTCGTCAAGAACATTCATTCACATTGAGATGAAAAAGTAGGTGGGTGATATTATTTAATATATGGGTTTTCCAAATGTACAAGTATTTATTTCTATTTATACATCCTCTTCTCCATCCAAGTTTGAGCGTATTTTGTGCACCATCCATCATCTTGGCAAGAAGACTATTGTTTTGCAGATATCCACCCATCTTTTCTTCGTCTCTTTCAAAAAAAAAAAGAAAAAAAGACGTGCCTGGTTTTGTAGTAGGTGGAGCACCCGTTTTCTACCAACTAGGTCTTACAAGAGTGGTCTGCAAGTCGCATGGGGACTGAGATGTGTCTGTGGACACTACTGCCCTTGGCTTGGTAGCTCATTTTTTTTTCTCTTCGTCAAGCCAGAGGTGTGTGTGTGTGGCGTGTGGCTTGTGAGTGATATCTTGTCGCTTCAACCGACTTCAATGGCGGCCAAGGCGGTAATGACCTCCTCTGCTACTCCGCCGCTCTCGACTACCATCTTGGCTACTTCTGAGATCAACGTGCGCTTCATGCCGCCGCGTGGTGGTGTCCACACGCCTGAGCTTGCGAGCAACTCGCGCTGTGTGAGGGCGTCTGCGGCGGAGGTTGGGGCTGTGCCGCCGGTGGCCGAGTTCATCGAGTTGGGGACGGCAGGCGGGGTGAGATGCGAGGGGGGGTCGATGGTGCGTATGGAGACGATGCGGGCGCCAGTGGCCGAGGTGGTGGAGCTAGCGCAGGCGATTGCCAGGACGGCGTCGGCAACAGCCAACTCTTCCTGGCAGGGGTCGAAGATGATGTTGGGCCCCACGGCCATGGCGAGCACAATGACAGGGGGTCTTTCTATGCTGGCGGCGGAGTTGGCGGCGTGCTTGGCGTAGAGGGCCACGGCGGCGTCCCAGTCGTCGTCGAAGAGGGGGTCTTCGTCCTTTTCCGACTTGAGGGCGGGCAGGCGGGTGGTGAGAAGGGCCAGGTGGGTGGTCATGGACAGCAGGGCGAGGGGGTAGGAGAGCGGCGGGGAGAGGAGCAGGACGTCGACGTACAGCTTCCAGTGGAAGCGGCGGTTGATGTACAGGCGGTCCTTGAGGTCGCCGCTGGCGAGCAGGCTCTCGGTGAGCATGGCGGCCAGGAAGACGGGCAGGGCGTCGTCCTCGCGGAAGCCGGGGACCTCGACGCTGACCTCGAGCCACGAGTTGTGGCCTTTGCCCTTGTGGCCGTCGTCGTTGTGGTCGACGTCGTCGCCGTCGTCGTCGTCGTCGTCATGGCCGTCTCCCAGCGTGGGGCGCTGGCGTGTCTTGTCGACCTCTGCCTTGACGCCGACCAGGGCCTCGGTGCCGTCCTCGAGGGCGATGCGCGCGCTGCCGTTGGCGCCGGGCAGGACGTCGTACTCTGCGCGCATGGAGCGGAAGTCGCGCGGGCCCTTGGTGACATCGAGGCGGATGGGCGGCGTCTGGGCGAGCGTGGAGCGCAGGAACGACAGCTCGGCCGGCGACAGGTGGACGGCGGCGTGTTGCTGGGGAGCCATGGCAGCGGTCCTGTGCGGCGACGGCGATGGCGATGAAGTGTTTGCACGGCAGAGCTATGGCATGCTGAACTTTTGTGACGGGCGCGGGCGGCCAATCACGCGCCCCGCCATGGTAGCTCGCCCGGCCGGTTGCGCCATTCCCTCGGCGGCAACGACAGCGCGCCCGTTCATTCACCGCCGGCACGCGCACGTCGCTGTGTCTGTGCCTGTGCGCGTGTGCCTGTCTGTCCGCGGCGGCTCTTCTCTCCCCACCAGCCATGGCCGTGTAGGATACAGTTGCCCACCCAGTCGCCCATCACCCACCGCTGTGCACCGTTGCACACACCGTGCACACACACCGCACCCGCCAAGCATGTCGCCGTCATCGTCCAGCCGCGGCACGGCCATCGACAAGCTCGACTACCTCCCGCCGCCGCACTCGCCGCGCCGCCCCCTCCTCGCCCCCGACGACGACGCCGAGTCGAGCCGGCCGAGCCAGGCGACCAGCTACGCCGGCAGCTTCTTCGAGCACGTTGCCGAGGGCATCATGGAGCGCGACCGCAAGCGCATGCAGCGCGTCGTCGTGCGCTGGCTGAGCTTCGCCTGGGCCATTGTCAACTGCCTGTGCGCCGGCAGCATCACCGCCTACTCGCTGTACGGCCACCTGTTCCAGTCGCGGCTGCACTACACCCAGGTCCAGGTCAACATTGTCAGCATCGCCGCCGAGCTCGGCATGTACCTGCCCGTCTCCGTCTTTGGCTATCTGTGCGACCGCCTCGGGCCCGGCGTCCCGTCTGCCCTCTCCGGCGCCCTGTTTGGCTCCGGCTATCTGCTCGCCGCCTTTGCCTACAGGAGCGGGCCGCCACCCTCGGCCGGCGGCGACGGCTGGCCCTTTGGCGTCATGGTGCTGTCCTTTGTCGCCATTGGCATGGGCACCAGCTGCATGTACCTCGCCGCCGTCACCACGTGCGCAAAGAACTTTGGCCGCGGAAACTCAAAGGGCATCGCCTTGGCCATTCCCATTGCAGCCGTCGGCCTGAGCGGCATGTGGCAGAGCCAGGTCGGGAGCCGGCTGCTGTACGTCACCAACCCGGACGGAAGCAAGGGCGACGTCGACGTCTACCGCTTCTTCCTGTTCCTGGCCATCCTGCTGTTCTGCGTCGGCAGCATCGGCTTCTTCACCCTGCGCATCATGGACGAGGAGGAGATGATTGACGAGGCCGTCGACGAGCTCGAGCGTTCCGGCCTCCTGGCCCAAGACGAGTTCTTCACCCAGGCTGCCCACCACCACGGCTACGGCACCATGCCCACCCACGACCTTTCCGAGTCCACCTATGACTTCTTGCAGTCCGAAGCCGAGAACCTCAAGGCCAAGGCAGAGGAGGAAGCCCGCAAGAAGACGTGGCTTCTCAACGAAGAGACGCGCAGATACGTCCTTGATCCTACCATGTGGTGGCTGGCAGGTGGCTTCTTCCTCGTCACCGGCCCTGGCGAAGCCTTTATCAACAACCTCGGCACCATCATCAACACGCTCGAACCGCCTCACGTGGCCGTCAACACGTCCCCGGCTACCCACGTCTCCATTGTCGCCATCACATCGACCCTCGCCCGCCTCGTGACCGGCACCCTCTCCGACATCCTCGCCCCCGTTGCTCCCACCCACCAACACCGCCGCGGCCCCGAATCCCTCGCAAACTCGGTCGCCTCGCTCCCACTCTTGGATCCCCCCCGCCGATTCACCGTCTCGCGCATCACCTTCCTCCTCACCTTTGCCTTTATCCTCCTGCTCGGCCAGCTCCTCCTCGCAAGCGGCTGGATCCAAAACCACTCGTCGCGCTTCGCCTTTGTCTCCGCCCTGATTGGCGCCGGCTACGGCGCCGTCTTCAGCCTCACCCCGATTGTCGTCTCCGTCGTCTGGGGCGTCGAAAACTTTGGCACAAACTGGGGCATCCTCGCCATGACCCCTGCTGCTGGCGCTACTCTCTGGGGCGCCGTCTACGCCATGGTCTACCAAAAGGGCGCTGATACTGGCGATCAAAACGACATTCTGTGCTATGGCACAAAGTGCTATGCCCCCACATTCTGGGCCATGAGCGTCAGTGTGTGGATTGCCATGGGTCTGTGGATGTGGGCGTGGAAGGGCCCTGGGGGTTGGAAGAGGAGAGGCGTTGCCGTCTAGACTCTTTTTTTTTTTTTTTTTTTATCAAATGCATGAATTGGGAGATCTGGTGGGGTTTGCAATTTTTTTTTGGAATTGATTGATTGATTCATTGATTGATTGTCTGTTTTTTATGGTTATTCTGAGCGTTGCATTTTTCGTTGTTTTCCATCCATTCATCTGCCTGTCTGTCTGTCTATATGTCAATCGTACTTGTACTCGTCTCCATCTCAGCGTTGCATTTTTCTTCTTGTGTCCAGGCATCTAGACATATATATATATACATCCCTATGCATAAACACACACACACACACACACACACTCTCTCTCTCTCTCTGCAACAACGTTTGAAAAACAAATCCCCCTCGAAAGGACGACCAAGGACAAGGACAAGGACAAGGACAAGGAGAACGAGAACGAGGAGAAAAGTATCAAATAGATTTTAAAACCCCCTCTCCCCCCTCCCCCCGTGAGAAGCAAAACATGAGAGATAGAAAGCATTTAATTACCCTCCCCAACCCCCCCAACCTAACCTAACCTAACCTAACCTAACCTAACCTAATTGATACGCCTTCCAAAAGACAAGAGAAAGAAAAGAGAGAGAAAAGAAAAAAGATGTATACCACAACACCCACAACACCCACCTACCTACCCACCCATTCCATTCTGGACAATCTTGTAAAAGTAGGGGTCTCTTTTTTTTTTAAATACCCAACAACGCCCAAGCGCCACGCTGAAGACGATAATCAACAACAACAACAACAACAACGATGACAACACTCCTTTGCATCTTTGCACCATTCACTTCCTTCGCTTTGAATAAACAATCCCCCCCCCCCTTTTCAATAACCTAATTTGTCTTGCCGTTCTTCAAAATAGTAATTAATGACACTGATGATGAGGGGAAAAAAAGTAGAGGAAAAAAAAAACAAAAAAAAAACGTCTTCGAATATTAAAAATTCTAAAAACTCACATACCCCGTATCCTCCCCTCCAGCATCATCCATCCATCCTTCCCCCACCTCTGCAAACACTGTTCCATGATGGTGATAGCCCCGTGCCATGCCCTCGCCTTCACCCCGCTCAACCCACTCGTCATTGTTGACGTCACGCCAGATGCGCTGGAAGTAGAGACGCAGAGAGCGCAGCCCACGCAGATAGCCGCGATCTACTCCGTCGGGGTCTTGCGGCGGGCAGGGGAGATCGTCGGGCAGAGCGTCTTCGGCCGTGATGCAGTTGGCAAAGTCGACAATCTTGAGCTTGATTTCAGAGTAGCCTTTGGACGACGAGTTGGCATTGGGGTTCGATGTTGGTGCTGGGCCGGGCGATGCATCTCCCAGTGGTGTCGTGGGAGCATCTTCAGTGCTTGGTGTAGAGGGTGCTGTTGGCGTAGATAGTGAGTCCTTGTCTTTTGGCTCGCCATCGCCGCGATCGTAGAGCATGAGCAAACTGCTAGCATAAAATCTATAGCCCGGTAGTTTGCGAATCTTGCGTTCGAGTTGGCTGATTTTCTCTAGGATAACCGGTATGTGTCGAGTCGCTGCTTTGTATCCAGTCCCGTCCCAAAAGAACTTTTTGAGCGCGTCTTGAAATTCTTTCCCAGCTTTTAGGTCACGTCCATAGTACTTGTCTTCAAAAACGTAGCTCTGCGTCTTGACATTCCAAATCTGCATACCACAAACACGGACACCGAGCTCACGACTGGTCGTCATTTGACATT
Organism: Mycocentrospora acerina; assembly: GCA_022701365.1. NCBI lineage: Eukaryota > Fungi > Ascomycota > Dothideomycetes > Pleosporales > Mycocentrospora > Mycocentrospora acerina. The sequence goes on from JAKUHH010000303.1 coordinate 342,354, forward strand.
TGCGACGCTGAGAGCGCTGCTTCTTCTCGTCCGCTTCAACACCATACTGCCGAGTACCCATCTTTAAATCTAAAACGCAAGGTTTCACCATTCCCGCTGTGAGATCTTCCATGAGAATAAAATGCTGAACACGCTCGTCGGATTGTTGTTGGGCTTGTTCGGGATTCGACGGCTCAGCAGCCGGTGCTGGCATACTTTTGCTACCCGAAGTCGCTGAATTTGGAGGCAACAGACCCTCTAGCGCCTGCTCTTTCTTTTGATCAACGAGAACACCATTCTTACGTGAAGATGGGCCCCCTCCGGATCCGTTTGGAAGCGAATTAACCTTTTGGTCCTCGTCCATAGCAAAGACTTCTTCCTCTCCATTGCCACCGTAGCCACCCTCCTCTTCATAAAACTCTAGATTGTGCCTGCGTTCAGAGTCGATTCCGCAGGGCCTTCGCATTAGTCCGCTACCAGAATGACGACGCCGAGGTATGTTTGATACTGGAGGATGCAGTGCGTCTGAAATTTTTCCATTCGTCTCTTGCAGTGAACCGAATTCGATAGCGTGATCGCTCGCACTCGACGCTTGTCGACGCGCTGCAGCCTTCAAAACTTGTTTACGGGTAGACTCTTCAGTCGCTCCTGGTACCAAGGCGGAAACATCTGTACTGTTTCTCCTTATGGTAGGCGCAGATCCAGCAATTGCCTGTGACGCATCATTCCCCAATCTACGGGACGGAATGCCGTGGTGGTGATGGCGATGACGATGATGAATCGTAGGAGGTGCAAAGACCTGGCGAAGTACTTCAGCCTGCAACTTCGTGTTGATGGTTGTGACGCCCCAGCTATCTTGGTGTTGCAATGAGGGCCTGGAAGCGTACTCAAAATCACTCTGGTTCCTCCGGTGGGGTGGAGCAGAATCGCAGGATTGACGTGTCCATGGTTCAGGCGTAGCCGATCGCGGTGGCACTTGGAATAGGTTATCCGGAATTATATGCCGGTTGTTCTCGAATATGACTTGAGGAACGGGCATGATTTGTTGTGAGTGACTGACCATGCGCGGTTTGTTTTCGGTACTCGCATCTTTATTGGAATCCGGCTCTTGTTGAGAAGTAGGATTAGACTTTGACGTCGATCCATTCGCAGAATCTGCCTTGGCTTTGTCTTTGTCTTTGTCGGTCTTCTTTTTCTTGGGAGCCTTGCGATAAGTGACATTAAGAACACCAATGTACCTAGAAAACAGCATATTGTTAGCAAGATTACTCTTAACACATGGTTGCAGGATGGATAGTGATATCTTTGCTGGAGTTTCAGCTCCAATCTAACCAAGTGCTGACGAGTGATTTCGTACCTTGGCAGGAACTCCAAAAGTTCCGGGTGATGTCTCTCTACCGTTTCATAGAACTCGTTCTCGTGGTTATTGAGCTGTTTGCATACTGCCCTTCTTGAAAAACGATATACTGTGGAATGGCCACCCACTTGATGATCATACGGTTTCAGCTCGACAGCGCCAAGTGGGACGGGCGGCTGATGAACAGCAACAGGAGGAGCCTTATATTCCTGTTTGCGTGGTGTTGCAGTGGGTGTGGTACCTAAATCATCACTCTCACCAGATTCATAACCTTGGAGTGAGTGATACGACTCGGCGAGGGACTCAGATTCAGATTCAGATTCAGCTGAAACGACATCAACAGATGCAGATGTCAACGGCTTGACGTCGTCTATCTGCACTGAAGGTGTCGCAGAAATGTCACCATGTAGGCATTGATTGGTATCTTGAGACTGTAGAGAAATTTCTACTTCCTGCGGCGTCCGAACAGTTTCTTCCGCAGCCCAGCCTCTAGGTACCTTGCTAGTGTTTACCGGACTTTCCTTTCGGATTTCCTCAATTTCTGCCTTCCGATCCTGTTCTTCTGTTGGAATCTGTTTGCTTGTTTTGAGCTGGCGATGGGGAAAGTAGAGAGCCGAGGAGATTTGTTCTCTCTCCGAGTCATCTTCTTCCTCAGACGCCGGTGAACGACTTGGGCTGTCCTTGACTTTAGATTGGAAATAGTCAGACGCTTCATCCTGCTCGTGCGCAGTTCCATTGGTAGAAGCATACGCGTTGAGCTTGTCGACAACCGACGTAGGAATACTCCTAGAGATTGATGAACTAGATTGGGCGCTAGGGGTAAGACTTCCAAAGTTTCTGATCTCTTCAAGAAGGTGCAATGGGAGCTGGCTGTGGCCGTTCATCTCTGTCTGCGGCCTGAGGTTTGCTTTGGGATGGGAGGTGGTCACTGGAAATGTCTCAGAACGAGGTGTCGGCGCCTTTTCAAAATAGGACTCGAAGGGACCGGCCTGTGGTGATTGTATTGCCGATGGGGTGCGCGACGATCTTTGCAGGTGCTCGGGTAGAGACGATCCCTCCTCGTGAAGGGCAGAGAGTGTTTGCTCAGTAGATCGACGATCCTTTGGCCGAGAGTCCCGCTTCTTCTGTTCCTCAGCACCGTCCGCGTCCTTGAAGACACGCAGGTAGTGGCTCGCCTTGCGACTACGCGCTGCTGCCGTGGGCTGTTCGGTTTTGGGCAGTGTCGCTTCAATCTTCTTTCCTAGGCGAGAGTCCAGTGAGGGGTCTTCCTGAGCGTCGTGGCCTTTGAAGGGTAAAGGCTTCCCTTCTCGCCATTCCCTATTTCGCCGTCTCTCTTCACTGTCCGTCAATGCATCGTACAGCGAGGACTGGACGACGGGGTGGTGGAGTGTAGTCGGTCGGTGAACGGGAGAGTCGACGGGGCTCATGTACGGCGGGGGGCTGTGTGTCCGTTCTCCCAGTCCCATATCATTGCCAATGGATGTGTGCGGGTTGAAGCTGGTGGCGAGGAGGGCCTTGTGGTCTTGCAGGACGGCGGGAGGATGGGTTGACTGCTTGCGGCGGAAGACGGGAGGGTCAATCAGTCGCCTCTGGAGTGGTGCGGGGGCTGCCATGTCGGATAAACTGTGTTCGAGGGCATCGTCGTGTGTGTGCGGTTTGCGTGCAGTGGCTCGCGGCGAGGACGCGGGCGTGTTGTCCGAGGTCAGGTACGTAGTCGCAAAGATGCTGTCGCGCTCCGACAGCTGCGGGCGATCGACAGACGACGTCCAGAGGTGGTGCTCCTGCGCGTTGGGAACAGTCTTGGAGCGGCCCGTCTGCGCAAGGCTTTTGGGCGTCAGATCCCCTGGGCTGGGGGAACTTGGGCGGTGGGGAGCTCCATGGCGTGGATCCTGCGGCGCATTTGACCTCACCGATGCGGGTGGTGAGGTGTGTCTCGGGGCGTGCGGATGCGGTGACATGGGGCCGACATTGGTCAGGCCGTCTGCAAGGCACTGGTGAGGGTGCGTGGCCGACTGTTTGGCAGATATTGCCGGGCGGGTGCCGGGATCGTCGACGTTGGGGCAGGCCAGGACAGCGGAAGGCTAGCGGGCGGCGCTGGCAAAGAGAGGGCAGTTGAGGCGGCGATACACGGTGCTGGCGACGGACAGCGAGTGAGGATTGCACGTTCTGGCGTTGTGTGGACGGACGTTGGACCTAAGGGAGTGGCGCAGAGATATTGGAAGCGAAGGCCCAATGACGTCTCTGCCGACTTTTCCAGTGACCACGCGCGATGCAGTGACCGTGCAGAGGTGCGTTCGCGTCGTGTGCCAGGCTGTCGTCTGTCTGTGGAGAGCAAGGCCAGGGCAGATGGACAGCAATTGTTTCCTCGCCGTGTGCGCTCTTTCTGCGCCGACTGGCGAAGCCATGGATGGGCTCCTATGCTTGGGCAGCCGCGACTGCGACGTCTGTGCGTGCCATTGCAATAGTTCGTCATGGAGAGACACCACGGGGGACTGGATAGCGAGACGGGGCGACTGCAGATTGGCTAATCAGAGGGCGTGTTTACACTTGCTCATGTCGGCGTCATTTAGACGTGCCTTCAACCCCTCCGGAACGCATCTTGAACCTCACCCAAACCATGTCCATGCACGATAGGCCAACTCCCACAATCACCATGCGATCGACACGCGCAGACACGAGCAGGCGCCCCAGTCAGAATACAAATGCACATCGTGATACAAGCTAGCCTTTGCAACTACCGACTTCTGTCTTTCCTCACTGCCCGTGTCCCAGTCTTCATCTCGCTCCTTCCCACTGCTTCTCACTGCACGCTGCCAACTCTACCACGGATACACAACTCTTAATCCCAGGCCCTCTCGTACAGCACGTGTGCAAGTTCCTGAGCCTTATCGTCCAATCACCGCAGAACGTGGGTGCTCACCGCAATTGTATTTCGACTACTGCTGCACGCCGCTGTTGATGGAAACTTCGAGATTATGGCAATCAGCCAATGGGTTGGAATCTTCTGGAGTGGGCCACTAAGTGGCATCTGGACTCGCTGCGTGTTTCCAGACGACGTTGTGCTGAAGGCTGCCAAGAATACCATGCAAAGGACAAGGGCATGAGCAACGAATCCTCTCGTGCTGTGCATGCTTTTGTTCGCAACTCTGGTTTATGACAACATGATTTGCTCTTTCCAAATTTTAATCATCATCGTACACATCAGCAAACGTGCTCATGTGTCGCCGAGTTTCTGCAAAAATCTATCTGTAAAGTGCAAATTACTGCTACGGCTACAATCGCCCAGTGACGTGTGAACGTCCAATTGAGGCAACTCCACGTCGCTGATTGACCTCCTCGAGTTCTTCATCAAAGATCCTTGTGAGGCCTGTGAGACCTGTGAGGCCCTTTCGTTGACAAAGCTCCAGAGCGACGTGGTCGTGTTCTTCTCTTTCAGTGGCACTCGATTGAGGGTGGGACTTTTGGCGGGTGAACTGCCCACCCTCGATTCTTCGTCGTATCGTGGAAGTAGAGTGAATCTTAAACTACTTTGTTGAGCTCGTTCATCCTTTTTCTTGGCTGTGCTGAACGCAAACGGCGAAACGGCAGTGAAGAGGTCCTGTGTGCTAATGGGTGGGCCGCGAAACACGCTTTCTGATGGACGGGATTTGTCTAATGGAGCCTTCAAGTCAGAGAAAGGGGTGTTTACAAAGCCGGGTTCGGTCCAGTTTGGTCGTCGCGTATCGTTCTGAGATTGCGTCGAAGATCGAGGGGTTTCGGATGACATTGCAGGAAACGAGCCCTCTTGAAATTCGAGCCGAGCAAGCAACATGGCAGCCTGAGTCGAGTACATTGAATTTTGGTTAGTATACATAGACGGTTGGCCTTGTTCTCCCTCTACGCCAAAATTTTCTAAATTTTCCATCTCTTCTACTTCAGAGCGATCAATGCTCGCGTCTACATTTTCCTCCACAGCGCTAATCTCCTGGATGGCATCCAGATTCTGGGAGGGTTGTTTGACTGAAGCATGGGTATTTTCTGTCGAGGCAGTTGGTGAGCTAAAGTTGATAGCCCTTGGTCTTGGTTTTGATATGTTGTTGCCCCTTGATTTCGGGCCCCTAATCTTTCTGTACGTAAATCCAGTCGACGCAGCCAGCGCTGGGGAAGCCACGAGATCATGGTGCACATAGTCCTGTGAGGATGGCTCCTGTGAGGACACACGACTGGTACGTTCATCTTCACATTTTGCTGATACACTAGATACTGGCAATGGATCGATGTGTTGTTCCACAGATTGCACCGATATTGAGGTTCTGTAGATAGTGGCTGGGACAAGCATCTGAACATCTCCTGTATTTTGCGTTTGTAGCGAGAGCGTGTTAGATTCAGTTTGAACAGTAGCAGGTGTATGATAAACCATTGCTGCTTGTGCGTGTTGAGTATTCTGGCTGTTGCGAGATGACATGTCATCCTCCTCTTGAGCAGAGTCTGCTCGATGTCGTGCAGAGCTCGAGATCTCAGCATTAGCCAGGCTGGCGAGCTCAGTTACTTCTACTGGTTGCACATACGGTGTAACAGTAGAGTTTGATGTGCGACTGCCGTTGTCTGCAATTGGCCTCATGGGTGATGAGATGATCATGGATGCGGAGGCGCTTGATCTCCAGCCTTCGGGAATAGCTTCTTCCGCGGGCGGACACTGGCGGTGCAGCGGTGCCTTTGGAAGAGACAGATACCGCTCTCGTCCTAGACTGTATTGCGCGTTTGTACTCCGCGAGAGTGTTGGTGATGCAATCGATGCACTGCTTGTAGGCTGATTGGCATTGATTCTCCTTTGGGGTGCAGGACGTCGCAACCAGAAAGGGTTAGATAACGGAGATTGGGTTTGTATGTATTCTGCAGTGCTGGCGCTGAAGCAGTCGATTGCGCCGGATATATTATGCTCTTCTACCAGAGAGGCCGTTGGTGGAGGTGCTTCCAAGTTGTCGAAACTCTGTGCATGCTCGCAGTACTCCAAATCAGCCCTGGCTGCCCTGGACGCCTCGGGGGATACGGCCCGCGATGCCTGCGATCTTCTCTTCGCGTCCTTTGCGAGTGGGACTTTCAGGCTCTGCCTGGTCGTTCCCTGTGCTCTTGCACGGTTGTCGCGAGGCCTCGCCCTTCTGTCGACTGCGATTCTGGGTTTGCTTGGCAATGCCTCCCTTTGGGGACTCTGTGTTCTCCCTGAGCTCTGCGCTCTCTCTGTCCAAGGGTTTCTCCAGCCATTGCCAAAGGGCCCCTTCAAGCCCGCCGCCAGTATGACGGGTGTCCTGGCGCGATAGTACTGCAACGCAATTGCCTCTACTCTCCGCCTCTTCGCCGCTTGCAGTTGTGGGTCGTGGTAGTGGGGTGGGAGGTCTTCTACGAGGTCGTCCAGGTCGATGTCAGCGTAGTGGTCGGCGTCCTGGCTCCGCTTCCACTGCAGGTGAGGATGCAGCGTGCGAGGCATCGCACGGTGGGCGGCGTCTATGCCGAGCCACGGCTGTTTCTCCAGCCGCGCCAAGTGGCTCCAGTGTAGGAGGCAGACGCACACAGCAGCAGCTGTCGTGTAGAGATGGGTGGGCCGAGGTGCTTTTGGGCGGTGCGATGACGTTGCCACGGCCAAGGACAGTGCGATCAGCTGCTGCGTCGTCGAGCAGCGGTGCGCGGGCAGTGGAGACTGGGCCAGAGTCTGCCGGCAGTTCGCACGTCAGCCATGCAAGTCACGACGGCTGCTCGCACGGTGTTTGCGAGGGCGGCAAGTGGGCCCTGGTTGCTGGGGAGACGGCAGGCGCGCCCCACTGTAGCGGGGGATCTGATGCGATAGGCGGAGCGGCGTGCATATTGACACGACCACACCGACCACCGACCACGCCAACCACACCGACCTAGGCGCGCAAGGTTGTTCGCTACACCGCCCGCCGCCCACGAACTCCAGTGCACGATGCAGTTTGCGCCTACATAGCATCTTCCCTGCGCCTTCTCCGCAAAAGTCTGCCCGCCGCCGTCTCTCGACACCGCCATGGCCAGCGCAACACAGCCGTGGCTGGAGGACCTGTCCGAGGAGTGGATAGCCCAGCCCTCGCCGCGCGACTCAGGCGACGACCCCGCGACACAGACGCAGAGCGTCCCGCCCAAGCTGCGCAGTCGCATCCCACGCATACGCCGCTCGTCGGGCGCCTGCTCAGAGGTCCACGTCCGCCCCGTCACCCGCGACCAGAGGCCCAAGCCCAGGAGCGCCCTGGCCGAGCGCAGCCTCAGTGAGACCAACCTCTCTCCCCAGCCCTCGCCTTCGCCCTCGCCCTTGCCCGACACGTCGCGTCTCGAGCACTCGCGCTCTGCCTCGGACTCGTTTGCCTCGGACTCGCTGGGCTCCGTCCTCTACGGTACCGTGGCACACAACCCAGTCGCGAGGTCGCCTGCCAGGGAGAATGGCGCCCCCGACACCACCCCCGAGTGGAGGCGCCGCCTGGTCATGGGCGAAGTGGGCTATGGCAACCAGACGGACCTCTTTGGCCCCTCGGGCCTAGAGAACATCTTCCAGAAGCCCGCCGAGAACACCTCAGACGCACCCGCACCACAGTCGAAGCGCAAGCTCGGCCTGCTCAGGGGCCTGGCCGCGATGCCCTCGAGCCCCCCACCGTGGCCAGCAGCTGCACAACACGGCCACGACGACTCCTCCTCCCACAACCAACTCGACCCAGAATTAGCCAACAAGGACGCCCAGTACCAGCGTCAGGACTCAGTACAGAGCGATCCAGCCCAGGACCAGGACGACTCGCTTTCCACACTCGCACCGAGAGCCTCTGATCAGGAACCCCCGCGGACAGTGAGCGGTCAGATCGAGTACGAGAACGAAAACTTCAGTCCAGTGTTCTTGACCACAAGCCTCGATGTTGGCAACCTCTCGACCACGACCCCAAATTTCAGAGGATCCGAATTGGCGAACCGCTTACGACAGATTGGATCGCCCTTGCCCAGCCACTACCAAACTCCACAAGATGATAGTGCGTTGAGCCAGATTCGAGAGGACACGTCCTTCTCCAGGCTTCATGATGATTCACTACCCGAGGGCCTCCCTGCCGGTACTCCTGACATCGCAGACGTCGGCCGTTACGTAGAACTCCGGAGAGGTGGATATTCACGTGAGGGATCGTTCCACACAAGGCCCCTCAGCCCATCCCCAGAGAGGAAATCTGAACCAGCCGCACCAACCACCAGCAAGAACAACCTTCAGCGGACAACAAGCAACAAAGGAACTCCGACCGACGAGATCTCTAATCCCAAAACCCCTCATCGACATCCAAACCACTACCTGAGTCCGGAACGAGCAAAAAATCCAGGAAGCCCGCTGAAGCTCTTTGACGCGCACGACACATTCACGAGCAACAGGTTACAAAGAAGGCTTAGTCAGCTCGAAAACAAGCCTGAGAGCGTCACGTCGAGCAGCGCAAAGGGGAGCAAGACCGAATCAACAAAACCGGCGCAGAAGACATCGAGACTCACTTCGGTTGAAGAGATGAGCTTTCTGAACAGTGGGTTGAGTCCTGTTGCCCATGATACACATCAACCGCCACGTAGAGTAGGGACGTTTGGAGAAGGAGAGCTTAACAAGTATCGCTTTTCGGGTGACTTCTCTGTTCTTACCTCTGAGGATTCGGAAGAAGATTCGAGTTTTCCAGACGGTTCGCCATCTGGGGATATCGCCCCACCTGGCAGTCGACAGCCGTTTAGGTTTCACGTTGAAGAATCACCTGTATCGCGCGAACCCTCCAAGAATAATAGGCAAAGTTCGGTCCGCGTATCTAATCCGTTCAGAACCGTCAGCCGCTCAAAACCACACTCGCATCGCGCAGCTTCTGCAGTCGATGATACGGAGAATCTGGAAGCTGAGCAAGAGTATGCAGAGGGCAAAAGAGGCCCGACCTCGCCGTTCAAGAACCCCACACCCAAGCGTAGAAGGACGATCCATTCGGTTGACAGCGAGGAAGAGGGAGAAAATGTCGTTCTTGACACCACTGGGGAGAAGACTGCAGACGGCTCGCCTGTTGCAGCGCAGGCGATTGTTGGTCGAAAACGTATGGATCCGCGCTATGATTACCACGAAAACATGGCAGAAGCCGATATTCTGGCTCGCAGACACATTCTCAGGCCTCGAAATCCTACTCCCAGTCAGAGGAGACGCGATGAGATTGAGCAAGAGATTTTGGAAGCTACAGAAGCATTTCTCATGTCTTCGCCAAAGCTCAACACCATTCGTGAACAACTCGAGCCCTCTGTTGAATTCAATGCTGATTCTGAGAGGGCTCGAGCAGCCGCTGTTGCTAACAAAGTTGCTGCGTTCAGTATGAGAAGGAACCAAGGCATGCGGCAAGAAACACGCAAACGATCTGTCACAACACAAGACTTTTTGGACGAGGCAGTGGCAATCATGAACTTCATCCGAGCAAAGGGTCGACCAATCAGCGACCTGAAGAGCCTAGAGGAAACGGAGGCCGAGTCTGAGATTATGGAAGACGAGGAAGAGCATCTCTCGAGTTCGCTAACCTTTGAGAGGCCGCCTAGCCGCGAAGGGTATCATCTATCTGGATGGAGACAGCCAAATGTACGTCAAATGGACCCGAATGTCATGGATCACCTACGCAAATACGAAGAGAAAGAGACGGAGTCGTTCCTTAATTCCTCTGTCAATTCCGTTCTCTTTACGCAAATGGGACGAGCAGCACCACAAGAAGACGATAGTGTGTTGATTAAACGAGACGACATGAATTCGCCGGATTACTCGAACCAGTCCAACAGAACAGATGACGCTGAAGATCAACGACCAACAACGAGTGGCACAAATCGATCAGCAGGGTCCTCACTTGGACATACTGTCACCACGAATGTGTCTCGTCGATCTGACCAAGTCACGACCCTTATGCCTCAAGCAGTGGCACATCTGATTCCTCAGAAAATCGCAGGTATGAGCTTCGACCGAGAGAAGAACATCTGGACTCGTCAGAAGGGTCCAGCGAAAGAGTACCTTCGCCCTCAGGAGGATCATAGTGGCATAAACGATAGTGAGGAGGATCCATTTGGGAACATCCCCGATCTAAGCGTGGACGAGATAGAGGAGCAAGAGGTCAGGTCTGCATCACCTGTCCGCCCCCAGCCCAGTGCAGAGACAATCTTGGAAGAGGATGAACTTACTGAAGGACCACGGCCAGCCACACGGGAAGGCAAAGGAGTTCCGTTCAACGATGTCAGTTCGGTTCCCTCCAAGGCATCCAACTTTGCATCTAGTTTCCCACAGACGGAGACACGAGCAACATCTTGGAGCACACAAGCCCCACGCAAGTTGAGCACTCATAAACAGCCGAAACCGCAGACCACATATGCGATTCCCGAGTCGGACGAAGATGATATCGAACACGAAATCAAATACTTTGAGGGTCGTAACGGTGTTGCTTCTGGTGTTCCTCGTAGTCGACTACGGGACATCACCATTTCCATTGCAGAGCGAGCAGTTCAAGGCTTGGACCAGCCGTCTGCAGGCACTACGCAAGGGTATGGCCAGGCTGTACGGCCTCAGCCAAAGTCACACTTGAAAAGCTCAGCATGGAGCCACCTGAAAAGCGCGAGAGCGCAACCAGTCGCCAGACCAAACCGAAGAACAACCTTCCATGGCGATGGCGACCTGTCGCTTCTTGAGGAACAGCCTCCAAAGAACTATCGCATGCAGGTCTCTATGAGTGTTTCTGCACCTGTTCTTAGCCATCGTGAGCAAGACACGCTACTTGCCATTCCGTCTTCTCCGATGAAGGGAGACGTTACCTTCATGCTCAGTGATCTACCAGATTTTACTCTCAATCAGGTTGACGAGCGTGAACTGCCAGATCGGGTAGTCATAAGGCACGACGGCACCAAATTCTCCAAAGCGCTCGAGGATCGCTACGCACAAGGTACTGCAGAGCTGGTGAAGGCATTACAAGATGCTGAACCAGATGAGCCTTACTGGGAAGATCTACGTCAAGTCAAGCTCGACAACAAGGGTCTCAACACCTTGCACCGTCTCGATGAGCTATGCTATCAACTCGAAGAACTCAATGTGTCAAGCAACAATATAAATCACGTTGAGGGAATACCTTACACCGTGCGCCGTTTACAAGCAAACCACAATGCTCTCAATGGGCTCACCTCCTGGGCAAGTTTGGGAAACTTGCAGCATCTTGACATATCCGGAAATGACATTGACAGTCTGGATGGACTTGCTGAATTGATTCACCTTCGTGTGCTCAAAGTAGACAGTAATAAGATCGAGTCTCTTGATAGTATTCTGCACCTAGATGGGCTCATGGAGCTGAGTGCTGGGGAGAACCAGATCGAAAGCGTGGATTTTGCACGAGCTAGCTTGTGAGTATATTCTACTATACCAATCAATGATTGGTTGCTAATATGAACTTCAGAAAATCTCTCACCGACTTGGATCTTAGGAAGAATCGTCTTCTTGAAGTTCGGAATCTGCACCGCCTGCCACAGCTCCAACATCTCAATCTTGGTACGTAACGGAGAAAAGAGGCTACAAGCTAAATCAGGGCTAACTCACATAGATGACAACGAAATCGAAGAGTTCCCACTGCTTGATTTGCCTGCTGAGCGATGCAGTTCTCTACGATCTATTCATTTGTGCAGGAATAGAACGACTTTACTTGATGTCGATCGGCACTTCCCCAGGCTTGAGTCTCTCTATGTCGATGGAAACTCCCTGACGCATGTATCTGGTCTTGAACACCTTAGATACCTTCGCACCTTTTCGGCAAGGGAACAAATCCTGGAAAGCGATTCAGACGCAGAGACTTGCGTCAGCAATCTTGTCAGGAACTCTGATGTTCGCAATCTATACATCTCACTCAATCCAACGCGAGGCTTCGAAATCTCGCAGCATCTGCTGAATCTCCAGCGATTGGAGCTATCGTCTATGGGTCTGAAAGAACTCCCAGCCGATTTTGGACAGCTCACCCCAAACATCCGCTCTATCAACCTCAATTTCAACTCACTCAAAGATCTCAGACCACTTCTCAACATCAAGCGACTGAGCGAACTCCTGGTAGCCGGCAACAAACTCGAACGCCTGCGCGCAAATGCGCTGGTTCTGGGTAAACTCGCAACGCTCTCCAAACTTGACTGGCGAGAGAATCCACTCACGATGCGCTTCTACGCTCCTGCATGTGAGAATCGTGTCATCTCACTCAGGCAGAAGCCCTCGGACGAGCAGTCCACGGACCGCTTTGTGCTTCCTATCGGAGATGCTGAGGCAGACGACCAACATCTCTTACGCTTAGACTACGAGACGCGTATTAGGCGTCGCGTTACTGAGATGATGCTCGCCAATCTCTGTAGGAATTTAAGAGAGCTAGATGGTCTGACATTTGACAAAGCGCGAGTGCTGGTCAAGGACGACGTCTGGGAGCGGTTGCTCTTCCTCGGCGTTCTGCAGCGCAAGCAAACAGAAGTCGGGAGCGACGATACAGAGTGATGGATGAAATGATGAAGCTACGAAGCCACGAAGCGATGAAGGATATATTTTAGCGGGGAATGGCGGCGCAAGGTTCTTGGCTTAAAACAGGAGTGGTTATCTTGTGTGCAGTTTCAATTGCCTGCAAGGTTCAGTTTGCGTTTGGTGTCCTGGGAGTTCCTTGTTATATTTGGTGAAGCATTGGGTATGGACATCTTTTAGCGCACACGTAGACTTTCGGTGGGGTTTAGGTTCAAACCTTTGTACGATATATCGAATTGTATTGGTAATGGATTGGCCGCATGAATTTCACGATGAATCTACATGTGAGATACTGGAAAGAATATGAAACTGCAGTACAAAGGACTTGTTCTTGATTGTCGCGTCTCAACGTTGGAACAGTCTCCACGTGGGGAAGAAAGTCCGTGCACTGCATGCATATCAAGTAACCATCTCGTGACAATACTCCAACAAGAGCTCCCTTCGTAACGACATGAGCTCCATCTCTCTTAACCTCTAAAACACAATGTCAACTTCACCCGAGCAAGGACGGGCTCTGCATCTCGCGCAAAAAGCAAGCGAGAGTACCAAGGCCGGCGAATTGGCAAACGCCGCAAAGTACCTGCGTGAGGCGAGCTCCATTGCTCCCGACCTTCCGCAAATCAAAGAAGCATGGAAAAATCTGAGAGCCGAGGAAGACAAGAGCGAACTATTGACCATCTGTAAAATCTGGGTTAGGAGCAAAGATGAACACGATGGAGAACGAGCATTAAAGACGTTGAGAGCGCAGGGCTTAAAGCCGAAAGAGGCGGAACAGGTCATGGAGATTTTATTCGAATTCAAAGGTGAAGACGATATGCTCGATCAGGTGACGGGCGAGTTGTTGCAAAGTCCCGGGGCGCAGACATGGCTCGCAAACGCAGTGCGAGAACAACCAACACGCATTTACTATGAACTCTTCGAGCGGGGAGACGATTCCATTGATGGGCTGCTCAAAGTCATGCTTAACAGGAATATCTGGCCAGACGATGAAGCATTCAAGAGTGGACACAGAGACATCTTTATGCTTAGCCTTGCGATGATGATGGAGGAAGCGCTGGATTATCCAGAACGCGCTATGAAAGGCATTGCACAGCTGCTTGCTCACTATGCAGAACACCTCAAGGGTATTATCGATGCAGATAGTTTCGATGTTATTCTGACATCGCTCGACATCCGACTTCCGAATAGCCTGCGGAGTCAGGCCACTATCGCGACCATCAAGCTATTCGAACTCGCCCCGGATACTGCGCAAGAGTTGATTTCAAAGTTCGTTACGCATCGCGCGAAGAAGGGGGAGGCGAATGATCTGGTTATTGCGTTTTCGGCGGCAGCAGCAATATTCCCAGTCGCTGCTACGGCTGCTGCAGCGCTGTTCCTCACAGATGGGTTCGCTGCTCAACTCGTGCCTATGATCGAACGCAAGAAGTCTCTTAAGTTGGAGCAGGCCATCTTGGAGCTCATCAGTGCCGCATGTGTAGACAAGAATTGCCGAGACGCGATCAACCAGAACTGCAGAGAGTGGCTCGAGGACCTGGTCGCTGACTGTCCAGACAAGAAGCGCGCGAACCTAGCAGCACTCGTTCTCGTCAAATTAGGCGAGGAAGTACCTTCCTCTGAGGGCCCTCAGATCTATACACCAGGAAAGGTTGATCGGAGTGATTTGATTGCAAGCTTCAAGTCTATGGTGATAGGAGGTGATGCTTCATCAAAGCAAGACTCTGTGGAAGGGCTCGCATATGCCTCCCTTCAACCCAAAATCCGTGAGGATCTCTCAAAATCGCCAAAGTTTCTCAAGCGCCTGATCACCACAATGAGTGATTCAACATCACCAGCGAACGTCCTCTTCGGCGGTCTCACAATCTTTGTAAACCTGACTACGTATCTACCCATCCAATCCGAAGAAGAGAAGCGCATGGCCCAGCTCAAAGCCTACGCCAACGTGCAGAAGCCAGTGGAACCTGATGAGTTACTCAACGACACATACGTCAGCACACGGTGCAAGCGCGTCCTCGACGCTGGTCTCGTGCCCCTCCTCATCCACATTTGCAAAAAAGGATCACCCTCCGTGCTCTCCCAAAGCAGCCAGATCCTACTTGCCTTGAGTAAAGAGCCAAAAAACCGCGGCACGTTGGCCCAACAAGGCGCCGTCAAACTCTTGATTCAGATCTACGACCACATCTCTGCAACCGCACAAAATTCCTCAACAGGAACAACACCCTACCCGCCCACCGCCCTCCCCACAACCGCACAAGCCCTCTCCCGGCTTCTGATCAGCATCAACCCCTCACACGTATTCAACGCTGCACTCCCCAGTCCCTCAGCTATCCGCCCCCTCTCTAGTCAGCTCTCCCGCACGGAAAGCTCCACATGGCAACTCAACGCCTTCGAGGCGCTCCTCGCACTTACCAATCTTGCATCCCTAGACCGCCAAACACAAGACCAGATCATCCGACAGGCATTCGATCAAGTAGTCGATGAGCTTCTCCTAGGCGACAATACCATGGTTCGCAGAGCCGCCACAGAATTACTCTGCAACCTCATGGCTTCTCCACTTTGCATCGAGAGATTCGCAGACGGCTCTGCAAGAGCAAAACACAGAATGCATCTCCTTCTCGCCATGACAGACGTCGAAGATGCACGCACACGATCTGCAGCGGGGGGTGCGCTGGCAATGCTCCTCTCTGTTGATCTGGCCGTGACGGAGTTTCTGAAGCAGGACAAGGGTGTCGAGTTCCTGCTTGGGCTGTGCCAGGATGAAGATGAGGATATCAGGCATAGAGGCGTGGTATGCTTGCGTAGCGTTGTAGATGTGGATGGAGGTGTGGCTGCGTTGAACAAGAAAGGCGCGGTGGGGACGCTGAAGGTTGTGCTCAAGGAGAGTCGTAGACAGGAGATTTTGGGGGTTGGAGTCGAGACGCTGAAGATTTTGCTGGGGCAGTAGAACATGCGTGGGATAGGGCGGGAACATTGAGAAGGGGCAAGTTAGATTCTTTTCCTTGTAGGACAATGTATTGGTATTAAAATTTATAAAAAACTGTAGAACGATGTCATGCTTTGTCGACGATGATGCTATCTCCCTTTTCCTCTCTCTCCTTTCTTCTATAGTATCCCTCCAAACCTCCTTATGATGCCTCCCCGCCTTCCCTAGCTGCTCCACAACATCTTGCAGCCTCCCCCTCATCCCCCTCCCCCCACCTCACCTGTCTACAAAACTTCTTCCCAACCCCATACCTCCCTCTGTCTTCTGACCCACTTACCCTTACACAGGCCAATAAACATCTTTCGATATTATAGGTTTGTATTGAGCAGTAGCAGAATACAGAGGGGGAACGTGTGGTGGCTATACGTTGTGAGAGCCGTGTGTTTATCAAGGTTTGTTTATCTCACTGAATACAGACTACAGACGGGCTCAACGTTTTAAAGCTATCTTTGAAGTTTGATGTGCCGATGGTAATTGCAAGAAAATAACGTAGATGTATAGTTGGATGTCAGTGTTTTCCGCTCAAGATGTAACGACCAAGCCGTTATTCTTCTTTCTCCATTTTTCCAATACGTCAGGGTATTAAATAAATTGGGGCAATGACAATTGTTGGACTGTAAATAAGATGGTATGATCAATTATACTAAGAGACTTAAATACTGTTTAAAATTATAAGTTGTGTTATACTTTCTAACAAGATTATCCTTCGACTTCTGCGTTGGTAGAGTGCATCGCATAAATCCGTTGTGTTTTGCTTCTTGTGAAATGAACGGAACGTAATGAAAATGACTCTTAATCGCCTGTTGAATTATCATGGAAAACTTCGACCAGGGCCTACTGTCTTTCTGGAAACCGAGAAAATTGCTTTTGTAGTGATAAGATGTAAATTTCATCCCGATTTCGAGGTTGAGTAGATTCAAGCCTTTTATGTATAGTAGTAAGGAACCGCCGGTTAGATAGGCTACAATTCCTGTAGAGAAATTGTTCACTTCGCAGTTCATATTTTTGTGCACTAAATTAGATACCCTTAGAGGAAGTTCGCAGGCCTGGTATTTGTCTGCTGACTAGCTAAGTAGTGCATGGATTGTTTGAACAAGGCAGCAAAATTATTTCCACATATCATTGCAGGTTGTACATTTAGACGTGATTAGAATCCCAGTGGCACATGAACACTATAAATAGGTCATGGATAAAATATAAAGTCCCCACTACGAGGTTGACACCTTCCAGAGGCAAAGTTTCCTGACTGCTATGAGGGTTGTGACTGTGTGTATGATATCGTAGATGAACTGGTTGAATATATCATGGCAGTGGCCAATATGAGAAAAGCTAGAGCAACGACTGACCTGCTAAAACAGATGCTAGTCGTAAATGATACCAATTTTTCTCAAGCACAAGAGAAGCAAATAAAGGTCAAAGTCAAACAACTTAAACATCAACCGTTCCTGACGGGACTGGCTCAAACACCCAACCGTAGCTACCCCGCCAAACAGCGCAGCTTCACGTTCCAACGCGGGGCATTCCACAGCACCAACGCGAACCACCAACTGCTCCCCGTACCAATCACTTGCACCCACCGCCAAAATGTTCAAGAAAGAGTACGCTCACCAATAATCCCAACTCAAATACTCACGCGCTAACCAACCCTCAGTATATCCTCGGGCGCAAAATCAAAGGTAAAATCCAGCGCCCAACGCGCCATCCGCAGCAAGATCATCGAGGAATACCCCAAACTCGAGCCCTACATCGAAGACATACTGCCCAAAAAGGAGCAACTAGACCTCGTAAAACTGTACAACCACCCCCCTTCCTTACTCTTCTTCTCCTTCTTCTTCCCTCTCGAATCACCCACGACGAGGTGGCTGACAAAAAAACAACAACAGACCAGACCGCGTCTCGCTCTACACCCTCAACGGCACCCCACTCTTCTTTCAACACATGGACGATGCCATCCTCCCGCACCTCACCCTCGTGCACAAATACCCCACCGCGTTCCACCGCCTGCGCATCGACCGCGGCGCAATCCGCTTCGTGCTCTCGGGCGCGACGCTCATGGCCCCGGGGCTGACTTCGCCGGGGGGCCGCCTCCCGGGCGCAGACCTCTCAGACGAGGACAAGGAGGCGTATGGCGCAGAGGATCTCGCGCCGGGGACGGTCGTGGTGATTGAGGCCGAGGGCAAGGAGACGGCGTGTATGGTCGGTGTGTTGAAGATGGGGACCAAGGAGATGAAGGAGGCGAAGAAGGGGCAGGCGTGTGAGGCGGGGCATTATCTGGGTGATGGGCTTTGGGCATTGAATCTGGCGTGAAGAAGGAGAGAGGATGAGGTGGAGACGAGTCTGCGTTTTGTTTCGTTACTGCGAGGATGAGGAGAATGCTGCTTCATGTCGCCGCTTATGGCTGGCGTGGCGTGGCGGTGTGTATGGATAAATGGCACAATGCAGATAATCCGAGTCTGGAGAAGGATTCTAGAGCCATTTATTTGGCCGGAAAGTTCCATAGAGAGGACATTGGGCAAGGATGGAAATAAGCCGGGAGAACATGTGTTTGGGGGGGTTATTGGAAATAAACTTGGTATCATATGCCAGCCGTGAACCTTCCAACCAATGTACAAAATGCTATCTACTTCTGCAAACGTACTTGGTCAGACCGTGTACATGATGAACTCTATTGAGGGGCTCCGCGGCCAGCTCCTCGGCCAGCTCCTCCAGCTCCTCCAGCTCCTCCAGCGCCGCCCATGAAGTTCCGTGCCCTATCGCATCATTAGCCAACGTCTCTCAAGTCTTCCAGATAGTACTCACATCTCAGCCAAGCTGGGGTCGTTCATCAACTCCGACATGTTTGGCATACCGCCGCCAGCACCGCCAGCGCCTCCACCTCCACGTCCCATCGATTGAGCCATCTCTGCTATCCTAGGGTTGCTCATGAGGTTGTTCAGTGCGTCTGGGTTGCTCATGAGGTTCTGTGCCATCTGCCTCATCATGGGGTTTTGCATGAGACCAGCCAAGTCTGGCATGCCGCCACCACCTCCGCCTCCACCGCCTCCACCAAACATTCCTGCCAGTGCAGAGAGGTCAGGGGCACCGCCAGCTCCTCCTCCTCCTCCGCCACCGAACATGCCTGCCAACGCGGAAAGATCAGGCATCCCTCCAGCGCCAGCGCCTGGCGCACCACGGGGAGCATCGGCGGCACCGACATCACCACCCTCCTCTTCAACGCGCTTCTTCGCCGTCTCGTAGCCCTTGCGCATGACATCCGAACCACCACCCTCGGCATCCATACCCGCCTTGTACGCCTCCATGGCACCCTTCGCATCACCAAGCACGTACTTTGCGAGACCGAGACGCGACCATGCCTTGGAGTAGTTGGGGTCAGCAGCGACTGCCATCTCCGCGTCCTCCTTTGCCAGCTCGTGCTTGCCCATGCCCGAGTGTGCGGCGGCGCGGTTGGAGAGGTAGATGGGGTTGAGCGGGACGACGTCGAGAGCAGCAGTGTAGTGCTTGACAGCACTGTCGTAGTCCTTCTTCTTCATCGCCTCGTTGCCCAGTCCCTTCAGGCGCTCTGCCTCCTCCTTGTTCGCGCCTCCAGGCCCCTTTGCCGAGGCCGAGGGCACCTGTGGCGTAGCGGGTCGTGCCTCTGAAGCGGAGGAGCTTCCCTCAGTCGAGGCTGTGCTCTTTCCCTTTAGCTTCTCGTAGACGTTGTAGATTGCAAGCAGGTTCTGGCCGCCGAGGGCATCTTTCACCGCCGCCTCGTCGGTGGTGTCGACCTTGAAAGCTTCGGATATGCAGTTCGCGGCGACTTCAAGCTGCTCGGCGTCGTCAGGCGCTACTGACCCATCCGTCTGTGATGTCTGGAGAAAGTCGAGAATCGCGAGCGCCAGGCGCTTCTTGGTCTGGTTGTTTGCCTGGCAAATGTTAGGAAGCCGTATATGTATGCACGGCGGGGTAATCTCTCACCATAATGGCAATTGAAATCTTTGTTGTAGTGAACGGAGATGCGACAGTCACGGTACTTGCGCTGGCCGTCAAAAAAAAGTATGCAGAAACGGGATATGAGAAAGTAAAGTTGTTGGCAGGCGGCAGAATATCAATCAAGTTGGACTCGAAGCTTCCGTCAACCCAGACCACCTGCGGGGCGCCTGCCACTGTGGGGCGAACCAACCGCCAAGTTTCACGTGGATCACATTCACGCGCTTGAAGCCGGCTCGAATCTCTGTAGTGCAGTAATGATGGTGCTATAGATGAACTTTAGATGGTATAGATGCGCCGTCAAATGCTTCCATGGTACATATCTACTCTTACACTCCATGATAATAAAAACACAAGATCGAAGGTGAGATGGTCATGGTCATGTCCAAGCGCGCTCAATCATCGCTCAGCCCCTCCCAGAGAGGCTTCTTCTTCTCCTGCGGCCACAGCGAGCTGAACCACGACTGTTCTGTGTCGATGGCCACCCTGTTGGCACGTTCCTCCGCGTCGGCGTCCAAGGCAAACCTCCTCATACGCTCCGCAATGCGTGGGTCAAGGACCATGTCGCTCAACCACACCTTCTCCTGTCCGTCTTCGTATTTTCGCTGCCTCGCAGTCTTGTGCCAACTCGCCTCTTCGTGAGCCAGTAATTGCTGTTGCTCCCACTGAGCGGCGTTGTTTCCGTCTTCCTCGCTGATCACAGAAGCCTCACCAGGGGCCTCAAAAGGTCGGTACAGACCCAGTACCGCTGCTGCTGTTTCGCGGCCAACTTCATCTGCAACCTTGCGCTTGTTCAGGTACCGGTACATGCGAATCGGGAAGTTCCAGAACCCCAGAAGATGCGGGAGAGGCACGACAGCGGCAGGCCCGAGAGCACGAGGGCAGTTCGGGGAAAGGGCAGAGTTCTCGTAGTCGGAGGTTGTATTGAACGGCGGTGGTTGTGTCTTCTTCTTGGGCTTAGCCTCCTCCTCCTTTGGCTTCTCAGCATCCTCCTTGATTTCCTCTGTCTTGGGGTTTTCGAAGACAGCAGTGGGAGAAGCGTCGTCGGTCGCTGCTAATGTGGCAGCTTCAACAATTGGCTCGGCGGGCGAAGGAACGAGCTCGGGTGCCGTAGAAACCGGAATCTCAGCTGGCGTTTCTGCCGGAACTGGTGCATCCAACGGGCCTAACCAGCCCTCATGCATTCCTCTGACATACTCTTTCCAAGCATGCCTCCCAACGACAATATCCCCCGCTGGGCCATCCCACTCTCGCACTCCCGATCTTTGTCGTGTCGCCTCCAACAACTCCTCAATACCCTCCTCAATCTCCTCAGCACTCGGCTCTCCCCTCTTCTTCCTCAGCTTTCGTATCCGCTCCGCCAGCCCAGCCCTAACATCCCCCTCTCTCCGCCCCTCCACCGCATCCCAGTCCAGCGCAGCCGCCACCAAAATAGGCTTTATGTATTCGTGAAAGTGGTCGCGCGCAGGCACCAGCCCATCCGCCGGCGGCGCAGAAATAAACACCGAGAGCTTCCGCGGCAGCTGTTGTGTGTCCAGCTGCTCCTGCGCAATATGCTCCACCAGCTTCGACCATTTCTTCTGTATGCGCTTCTTCTCGCGACGGTCGTACATGACGGCAGCTGTCCACGATCCGGTAATGGACAGGAATATCATCCAGTTGCGTGACGGGAGTTTGAAGCGAATATTAGGTAGACCTAAGGGCATTATTTAGAAAAGCTGAGCACAAAATGGCGGCAAGAAAAAAAAATGGCGTAGCATACCCATCATCTTCCACACTGGATTCGGAGGTCTTGGGGGCTTGCTGGGCCCTGCGGACGCACCGCCAGCCGGTGTGGCCTTTGCATCAGGTTCAGCCATGTTGAACGGTGGTGGGAGGTGGATATCGGAACGATGTTCGCAACCCAAAATTTCGGGGAGATCGGAATTTGATGGGAGCAGGGCGCCGACACGCTCACCGTTGAGCCAATACCAGCAAAGCCTTGTCTGTTCTGCCTGCCGACCGATCGCCCGCCCGCACTTTCTCCAGCCAAGTTAATTCCGCGCTCCAGAATGAATGGGTAGATGGAATTCGCCCCACCAGTCACACGAAATGACACACACACACACGCAAAAAAAGTGTAACCGAAAAAATATGTGCCTACACCACAACTCGAACAACAAACCCCCCCCCCCTTCTACCCACCACTTGAATCATCAAACGTGCAAAAAAAGAATCGCAATGCGAATGTATATTGGCGGTACTGGGAACTGTCCAATGTTAGAATTGGCAGTACTGCGCAGGTGCTTTTTTCAAGCTGAGGTGAACTTACTCGAACCCAGGCTGGCACGGAATTGTAGCAACTCCACAACGTGACGTCATACCACTAGACCATACCACCTTGTTTGAACTCTTGCGAGTTGATTGATGGAGGTTTGAAAAATTGTTGCGTATATATCATTGGTGTTAAAAGTGGTAAGGCTATGCGATCTTCGCGTCGATTTACTATTAGTGGGGCTGTTCTTATCCTTGCTTGTACCATGACCAATCAACATCATATGTGAATGATGAATTGTTCATAGGTTGTCAATCTCATTTGCTCTGGGCTGGCGACGCTTTAAGAAAAGTGCTGCGTGATCAACGTCGTTTGGCAAAACAAGAGCGACGACTGCAATTATGCAGTTTTCAAATGAAGCTCATGTTCCCGTGGACGTGTGTTAGTTTGTGTTCTGAGGACTAGGTGCGAGAAGCTTCTTGTGAAGAGGACTTGGATTCTTAAGGAAGTAGGAATACAAAAATTGAACTACTCTAGTGACAGAAAACTTGTACACCACGGCTCATACGATTACATTGCCTTGGTTGGCTTTGCGCATTCTTCTTCAATACTTTTGTATGACCCAACTACTCGTCGTCGTCGTCATCGTCATCATCATCCCCGAAAATAGCCTTGAACACATCCTCCGATGCGCGCTCATTAGACAGAGCATCGTTCTTCTCCACATCAACCTTGGCATGTTCCCCCAACTGAGGACCTGCGACAGGATTATTCTCCTTCGACACCTCTCCCATCCACGCCGGTCGCTGAAGAGCAGGTCCACTTGTCAACATCTCATGTACCATCTTGTCCATTGCTGACTTGGAAACCGCCTCTTCTGTTTTTGACGCAAAATGTGCTGCGCCAGAAGTATCTTCAGTACCAGCAGGCATGTCGGGAGGCGGCTTGACATTAAAGCGCTTGCATAGGAGCCGCGAGGGGTGGAACGGGAAGCTGCTCCGGGTCATGGGACCATACATGCCCAGCTTAGCGGCTTGCTCTGCAGGGTCTTCTTGCTTCACTGTGGGTTGTCGTAGAAGGTTGTCCCCGGATGTACCGTTCCCACCGGCGCTCTGGGTAGAAGAGGTAAAGCGTGATGCCATGATTCCTGTTGTTGGCTTAAATACCTGTGCAGCGTGTGCAAACTCCTGAAGCTCTTTGACCCAATTGGCTATGGACACGCCAGTTGGTCGCTCTGGCAAATCGGTCTTGAATCCTGTGCGCAACTCAAGGTAGCCAACATATCTTGCCCGCTTCTTTACGTCTTCTGCATAGGGCATCCAACCAGTTGCTCCTTTTGCTAATGCTGCAGCCGCAATATTCTTGTCTAGCGATGGAACGAGGCCCCATAGATCCTTGGGCTGTGCATTGTCCGCAGGTAGGTGTCCTTCCGGAGCCATTTGCCCTAAACCTTGTGGCAAATCAACCTTACCAGACAACGTTGCGAGCTTATCGCGGGCTCCTTTGGGTATGAAATCGAATACGGATTTTCCAGGCAACGGTGTCTCTCCAAGCATAGCTGAACGTCCCTTGACGTCTAAAGTTGAAGCTTTGGCTGCATCCGCAACAGACTGGTACCCTTGAGCGTTTGCATTCGAGGCGGTGCCTTTTGATGATTTCCACCCAGAAGGAATTTTGGGTGGTGGATATTTTGGCCGGCTGGCAAGGGTGGCAGTATCGGCAGCCAACGTAAACCCGCTTAGAAGAGGCCTCCCATCCATTGACGTCCGTGTTAATGATGAGACTGATTTCATCGATCCTTTCTTGGGGATAAACACAAGTTTCTCTCCGGTGCCTGGCTTGGCAAATTTGCTTGGTTTCTTTGTCTTCTTGTCTTTACCCAAGGTTTTGTTGAATGAGATTTTTGGGCCCAATTCGTATGGATCCTCATCATCAGACCCCGTGTCGTTGAGTACACCAACACCAAAGGACGATTTCTTCAGTTGAGGTTTCTTCGTAGACGGCGCCTTGTTGGAGCCCTCGAGAAAATGCAAGGTGCTAGAAGGATACGAATCTATATCCTTTTCCTCGACAAGTCCTAGGCGCGCTTCGGACTGGTAACCGAGTCCTTTGCGACGCACTTCTTCTCGAGCGACTGGCATGACCTGAGCGTCTTCTGGGGCGAACAAATGTGCAGAAGCGTCCTTGGACGTGATGGCGTCGTCCTCCAGGCGCGCACCACGGCGTACTTTGCGGCCAATGCCCCGATCTCGCCGCCATCCCATCTTCTGCGCTAACTTGAAGCCCATTGTCTCTTCCTGTGTTGAGAAGAGGCCAAAAAAGTCGTCCTCTTTGGATTCTCCATTTCCACCAATTTCTGCGAAAGCTTGAGCAGTCTCGAGTTGGCGCGACTCTGCGGCGGCGGCCAGATCTTCTTCGTCCATGAAATCCTCTGCTCTTTGTGCCTGGCCAGCGGGTTGGTCCTTGTTGCGGTTTGAGCGCGAGGAGACAAATGTCTTTGGGGCCCATCCTTCCTTAGATCCAACTGTATTAAAATATCTTAGCATAGTCAAGAAGTCTTGAGTTCGGGATAGAAATAGCTGTGAAACTTACCCTGCACTGAAACCTCCAGTAAATGCGCCGTGTAGTCTTCTGCGCCCACGCTCGTCGGTTACGGTCTGTTTCCATACCGGCACAAAAGCGCCATCGTCGCCATCCTCGTCGGGGAGCTCGGTGCCTATGAAGATGTATTTCAAGGGACCGCCGCCTCGCGATCGTTTCTGCGCATTCGACGGAGAGGATGCGCGCGGTCGCTTGTACGACATGTTGGCTGTTGGCTGTTGGCTGGCTATTGGTCGGCTGTTGAGTTGTGGAGCAATGGTGGATGCTGGTGTTTGTAGTCGAGCTGGTCAAGACTGTCAAGATTGGGCTAACTAGTGGAAGCTGACGATATGACTAAGCGACATGTGGAATGCAGCTGCGGCACGTTGGTTTGCTAGCAATGCACTGACCAGGCTGGGGAATGCGCGGGATGAGATGCAGGCCGTTGGGCTGTTGTGGTGAGCGCCCAAGAGAGGCAAGCGATGATGTATTGTACGCCAACCTCGCCTGGTCCGCGTGAAGAATGGGGCTAGTGTAACGGGGTTTGTTTACTGCCGTGTGATGTGCACAATAAAGACCCTGACTGTGCCGACCAAGGAGAAACAGGGAAGTGTGGTGAAGTGCAGGGGAGTGTGGTGAAGTGCAGTGAAGTGCAGTGAGGTGCAGAGAAGTGCAGTAAAGTACAGTGAAGCACAGTGAAGCATAGAGTAGAGCATGGTGAAGCACAGTAAAGCACAGTGAAGCATAGTAGAGCATCGTGAAGCATCGTGAAGCATAGTGAAGCACAGCAAAGTGCAGTGAAGCCCAGTGAAGCCCAGCACAGCACAGCATAGCAAAGCACTCCCTCACGCATCGCTGCGAACGGCTATTTACCCCACTGCACGGCGTCCAATACCATGCCATGCCATGCCATGATGGCATTGGTGGCCCCACTGCGGCGTGGAATGAGCTATCGTGTTCGTGAGCGCCCGCCGGCCCAGACAGAAGCAAGTCACGCTCGCGCAGCTTGGACACGCTGGTGGACTGCGCATTGCCTGCACTGTAGTTGGGCATTGTTGTCGTGGCCGTTGGCATTGTCGTTGTCGGCGTTGTTGGTGTTGCCACTGCTGTTGCCACTGCCACTGCCATTGCCATTGCCCGTCTCACTCCCTGCCGTGCTGCCCTGCGTCAGCCCTGATCCCCGGTGATGCGAGGCCGGTGACCAGCGCGCCCTCGTTCTCCCTCGGAGCTGCCAAGTTGTTGGCCTGCACACCAGATCGATCCTCTCCAACCGTCGGCCCCTGATAGCTGTCGATGCACGCGGCGCCGTCCATCTCTGCCCCGACTGCCCTGTGCCCGTGCCTGTGCCTGTGCCTGTACCTCCCTCGACTCGACTGCACGGCATCCCCCGCTCACCGCTCGCTCCGACGCTCAGTGCGTCGTCGTCCGTTCAAGACCCACAGCTGCTCCCTGCGCGCCGCCCACGTCCTCCGCAATGTCGGCTGCCGCTGCTCCCATCCGCAACACGTCGACACGGCGCTCGCAGCCGCACACCAGCCCCTCGGACCTCTCGCAGCGCGACCGCGAGCCGCCCCGCCCGAGTCGCCAGCAACAGGTGCTCAGCAACGCTGCCAGGCGCGACTACGACCAATCCAGCGTCGCCGACGCCCGTCCCAGCGAGTCTAGAGATCGGCCGCGACACGCGCGCTATGCGTCTGACGCGTCCACGACTTCCGCAATGCCTTCCAACGGAGCTGCCGCGCCCAACACCAAGCGGCGCACCACCATCACCGCCCCGGCCACGGGCACATGGACCCTGGGCAAGACGATTGGTGCGGGCAGCATGGGCAAGGTGAAGCTGGCCAAGCATGTCGAGAGCGGAGAGCAGGTACGGCGATGCTGTCCAGCGTGCCCATGTGACGGATGATGCTGACCCTCCTCCCGCAGGTCGCCGTGAAGATTGTGCCGCGCCTGTCCCAGGACCAGCACCAGACCGCCGCCGACCGCGAGCGAGCCGACCATTCCAAGGAGGTCCGCACCGCCCGCGAGGCTGCCATTGTCAGCTTGCTCAGCCACCCCTACGTCTGCGGCATGCGCGACGTCGTCCGCACCAACTACCACTGGTACATGCTGTTTGAGTTTGTCAACGGCGGACAGATGCTCGACTACATCATCTCACACGGGCGTCTGAAGGAGAAGCAGGCCCGCAAGTTCGCCCGCCAGATCGCCAGCGCCCTAGACTACTGCCATCGCAACAGCATCGTGCACCGCGACCTCAAGATCGAAAACATTCTCATCAGCAAGACCGGCGACATCAAGATCATCGACTTCGGCTTGAGCAACCTATTCTCGCCTCGAAACCAACTCAAGACCTTCTGTGGAAGCTTGTACTTTGCCGCTCCCGAGCTGCTGCAGGCCAAGCAGTACACTGGGCCAGAGGTTGATGTATGGAGTTTTGGCATTGTCCTCTACGTTTTAGTGTGCGGAAAAGTGCCGTTTGACGATCAGAGCATGCCACAGCTGCATGCAAAGATCAAAAAGGGACACGTCGATTATCCCCCCTGGCTGTCTGCTGGTAAATCCCCCCGAGTCTAGTACTATATTCACCACTAACGCGCACCAGAATGTCGCAACCTCATCCACAGAATGTTGCAGACTGACCCAACTCAGCGTCTAACCCTCTCCGAGATCATGACCCATCCTTGGATTACAAAGGGATTCAACAACCCCCCCGAAAACTATCTGCCCCACCGCGAGCCTCTGCAACTGCCGTTGGACAGAGAAGTCATTGAGAAGATGACTGGATTCGACTTTGGTACTTCTGAATACATTACAACCCAGCTGACCAACGTCATTCAATCCGAGGAATACCAGCGTGCCGTCCGCGCATCCGCCAAGAAGAATACTGCTCAGACTCCTGAAGCAGACAAGAAGAGAGGCATGTTCGATTTCTACAAGAGGCGGACTTCAATCTCTAGCCGGGAACAATTGATGGCCTCGTCATCTGAAGAGATTCAACGCGGGTTGGACCCTGTCAATGCATTCAGCCCACTTATTTCCGTGTATTTCCTCGTGAAAGAAAAGAGAGAGCGTGAAAAGCTCGAGGAGAACCCCGGTGCCTTGGCCATGCCCCATAGCCCCGGCGAGAAGCCGTTGAAGATGCCCGACCTCCCCGCACCGCCAGCTGCGTACACCAATACTGCCACTTATGAGATGGCAGGTGAAAAACCTACAGGCGGAAGGTCACGGCCGAGGGCGAGAACTCATGGTGAGGATGAGATTACGGACGGATTGAAGAGGGTAGATTTGAGTAAGCCGCCAGGTGTCGTGACCCCAGCTTTACCACCACCTCCCGTCGAACACGCGAAGAAAGAAGGGGGTGCGGCAGGACTATTACGACGTTTCAGCACTAGAAAGTATAGGGGTCATGACAGGGAGCGCATAGAACCGCTGCCACCCACGCCATCCCTTGCCATATCTAGTCCATCAGATACATCTAGCGTTCCGAAAAAGAGTTTCAGTATTCGAAGACAACGCGACAGGGGTGCAGAGTCCTCTTCACAACTTCACGCTAGCGTATCAAACCAGCCAGATCTGCTTTCCCCTCCTGATACTACCAATAGCGCTACACGGAAGTTCAAGGCCCTGGGCCGCTCGACGAGCGTGAATTCGGCCGATTTCCGAAGGCGGTTGAGTCGACGGGGAAGATCATCAGAGGACCCGGGAAATCCTCCGCCTACTAGCGGATCGGATCGATCAGACCTCAGTCGACAAAAAGTTCAATCAGGAAACGAAGCCGCCTCGGAAGAATTCTCGGAAAGCCCGCGTCCCATGGCAGCGCATCGTGCGAAGTCCTTGGGTCATGCACGTCGAGAGAGTATTCAAGCTCGAAGAGCGCGACGAGAGCAAACCAAGGAACAGAACGGGGTACCAGAAGAGACGGACGCGGAGCTTGCGCAAGCCCAAGCAGACGCAGAGGGGAGTCGGAGTCCCGATGCCGTAAAGCCTGTTCTCCTCAAGGGTCTCTTCAGTGTCTCCACGACTAGTAGCAAGCCGTTGTCACTGATTCAAAATGAACTGATACGAGTACTTGATCAGCTTGGCGTCACTTACAGCGAGATTGAAGGCGGGTTCAAGTGCCGTCACGCGCCTAGCATTGATCTTAACAAAGTTGTCGACTCACCAGCCTCTCCGCCTATCGGTAGCCATAGGAGAAGGATTAGTTTTGGAGGTTTTATGGGTGGTGACAAGGACCGGGAAGACTTTAGGGATCACAACCGTGTCCCCCATACTCCAAAGTCTCGGTCTCGACCCTCTCCTGTAGATCGCAGCTACACAAACACCGATGAGTCTGATGGAAGTGAGGATAGAGATGAGAGACAACCGCGAAGTGGACGGGCAATGGTGGCTGGCGAAACGACAACACATGTTCAGAGTGATCTCGGTGAGAGCATGATTCTTGTTTTCGAGATTTTGATCGTAAAGGTGCCGCTGTTCAGGCTGCATGGCATCCAATTCAAGAAGGTTGATGGAGGGACATGGCAGTACAAGAACATGGCACAGACCATCTTGTCGGAACTGCGGCTGTAGGTACTGGTCTGAAAGGCGTTTTGGAGGTCATTTTATTCTTTTGACATTGGCAAACAGTATCTTCTCAACGTGGTACTTGTTCAGTTATAATCAAGTTGTAGCGGTGAGAGTTTGAGGGTACAAACATGCGGCATGAAATTTACTTGTTATTGGGTTCGTCATCTTTCTTCGCACCACCAGATAAGACAAGACACGAAGCAGGGCGTTGTGAACTCTGTGATGCAGCCTTTGGGCATTTTATTAGACGAACATTGAAAGTAAAGCAAATTAAAGCGATGTCAACACGAACTCGGATGCCTAACTACCTGACTCTGCTTTTGATTTCTGCCTAGGCCACTCGCTATTGTTGTTGCTGTCTCTCACCCTGTACCTTATTTTAAGGCTGCCAGTAGTTCACCTGATCTGAGAGCCAGCCGTGTGGATCACCCAAAGCACAAGCTCCCGCAGCAGGCGCCAAGACGCACGAGCCAACAGCAAGCAGGAGCAACCGTGGGGTCCAACCTCACCTCTCGAGTGCTGCTACAACAAACTCCACACTGCGCTTCTCACCATCTTTCCACCACAGGATCTAGCGCCTTACCACCTCGACTGCTTGTAACGCGCATTCGTACCCCTCCAACAACCCAACCTAAAATTACCTCACTACCCCTCGACCCCAACCCCGACAGCAGCAAATGCAACATATCTTCACGCACCAGCAGCAGTACCCTGGGGAGTGGGCCCAGCAAGGTCACCACCAGCAGCACCCCAACCACCATGTAGCCCAGCATGGCCAACTCCAGGCTCATGCGCAGGCGCAGGCGCAGGCTCAAGCACACGCCGTTCGGGCCGCCGCCGCCGTTGCCCAACAGCAGCACTACGGTCAAATCGCAGGCAACAATGGGACATCCATCCCAAGCAGCGGCATCGTGCCTCGAGGACCTGCAAACGATATCCAGGCGAACACAGACATTGGCATGACGGAGGAGAACAGGCGCGTCTTGGATTGGATCGCACAGCTCATGAAGCCCGCCACACGCGAGTCGGCGCTGCTTGAGTTGAGCAAAAAGCGAGAGCAGGTGCCTGAGCTGGCTCTGATTCTTTGGCATTCCTTTGGTACGCTATTGAATTTGAATATGTGCATGGTCAGATGTGGCTAACATTCTCCAGGTGTCATGGCATCCCTCCTCCAAGAGATCATCTCCGTTTACCCTCTGCTCAACCCCTCGCAATTGACCGCTGCTGCATCGAATCGCGTCTGCAATGCACTCGCGCTGCTTCAATGCGTCGCTTCTCACACTGAGACCCGCGGTCTCTTCTTGAGTGGTAAGTGACTAATTGCGTACTTGACAATGCAGCCTAGCTAATCCCGCTGCAGCGCACATCCCGCTCTTCCTCTACCCGTTCCTCAATACAACCTCCAAGTCGCGACCCTTTGAGTACCTCCGCCTTACATCTCTTGGTGTCATTGGCGCTCTTGTGAAGAACGATTCCTCCGAGGTCATCAACTTCCTTCTCACGACCGAGATTATTCCGCTTTGCCTGCGTATCATGGAGACTGGCTCAGAGCTTAGCAAGACAGTCGCCATTTTCATTGTACAAAAGATCCTGCTAGACGATATCGGACTCGCGTACATTTGCCAGACTTACGAGCGCTTCTATGCCGTTGGTACTGTTCTCAGCAACATGGTCAACCAGCTGGTGGAGCAGCAAACCGTTCGCCTGCTCAAGCATGTCGTTCGCTGCTTTCTTCGGTAAGACTTCTGATTCTGCCTTATAAATAATTAGTCTAACTGGCCTAGTCTGAGCGACAACGCTCGAGCCCGCGAGGCATTGCGTCAATGTCTTCCTGAGCCTCTTCGCGATGCCACCTTTTCTTCGGTCCTACGTGACGACGCTGCGACCAAGCGCTGCCTCGCTCAGCTGCTGATCAACCTTTCGGATAACGTTGTCGACCCCGCAAACAACCAACAGATCATGCATTGAAACAAACGCGTCTTGGAGCATGACGCTCCAACTACGATAATGCGGCTGTGAGCTGAATCTAGCACTTGCTCAGCTTACCTTTGCCTTTGTATTCTACCGGCTTCGGCTTTGACTTCGTTTGGCGTGGCGGCATGTACGGTGGTTTTGCGATCACATACCCCTTCGATTCGATCTGATTTACGAAAATGGTGCGGCATTGGCGTTGGGATTCTTTGGATGCGATACCCGTGGCAACATTGTTCATGACATGTTCTCACATTTTATATGCATCTCACCAACATCTTATCGGCGAACATTATGGCGAGGAGTTTTAGGCATTGCATGGCATGGCACTCTGTATGAGTGGGATGGATTTTGGGTACAGGGCGGGATGAAAAGCGATGTACAATATTTTGGCTGTATCAATTTGGCTCCACGTATAAGTAATGCTAAGATTGTGCTTTTCCTAAACTCGAATTTTTATATTATCTTTTAATAATGACTTGACGTTGCTTTGCTAAAACTTTGCCTAGTTCTTTGCATGGAAGATTGCGAGTACCATCACCCACAATTTAAAAGTGGCCAAATTGTGTACACACCAGTTGTTGTTTAATCACCGATTAAATATTGATGTAGTGGGAGCGCAGGAAGGAAAGAACAAAATACCCAGAGATTATCAAACCCGAATCTTTTATATGATTCAACCAAAGCGAAGAACTTGAACATTCTACAAAAGTATGTCTTGACATACCAGCGCTGGGGCAAGGAGTGTCGAAATGTCTGTATAGCCTTAAATGGCTTAGCGCGTCGCTTGTTGGCGCACCTTCCGGTTGCAAATCGCCGCCCGCCTCTGAACTTATTTTCTTCAACCACCACCGCACCAGAGCCACCAAAGGAATTATCGATCCTCTGGGAGACACATTGCCAACATGTCGAAAATCTCTGTTGCCGGCGTTCGTTCGAACGTCAAGGAGCTCCTCGAGTACTCCAACGAGACCAAGAAGAGGAACTTCCTCGAGACCGTCGAACTCCAGATCGGCCTCAAGAACTACGACCCCCAGCGTGACAAGCGTTTCTCTGGAACCGTCAAGCTGCCCACCATCCCCCGTCCCCGTAAGTACCAGCGATTCGCAAAGTGAAGGTGGGGCAGGCGCTGACTGAAAACAGGCATGGCCATCTGCGTCCTCGGTGACCAGCACGATATCGATCGTGCCAAGCACCACGGTGTCGATGCCATGAGCACTGACGTAAGTCTTTTCAACTCGATGCGACACGCGAACACGACTGACCCTCGCCACAGGACTTGAAGAAGCTCAACAAGAACAAGAAGCTCATCAAGAAGCTCGCACGCAAGTACGATGCTTTCATGGCTTCCGACGCTCTCATCAAGCAGATTCCCCGTCTCCTCGGTCCCGGTCTCTCCAAGGCCGGCAAGTTCCCCACGCCCGTCTCCCACGCCGAGGATCTCGCCAACAAGATGAACGAGGTCAAGTCCACCATCAAGTTCCAACTGAAGAAGGTTCTCTGCATGGGTGTCGCTGTCGGCAACGTCGGCATGACTGAGGATGAGCTGATTGGCAACATCATGTTGGCCATCAACTACCTCGTCTCCCTCCTTAAGAAGGGATGGCAGAACGTCGGTTCCTTGACCATCAAGGCTACCATGAGCCCCCCCAAGCGTCTCTACTAGAGAATTGCTGGGTGCGTTTGTGTTCGCTGGGCAGGTTGCAGTGAGACGTCGAAAGACGGCTTGCTGCGGCTGATGTTCTATGGAATCGCAACGGAAATGAAGGATGGGTTTAGTGTAGCTTTTCAGTAATGCATACATGACGCCCGCACACAACTGTGTCTCTAAATATTGCAAATGTGATTCCTGTCTTGCACATGACCTGTGGAATATGAAGTAGCTATCAACATCATCCCGCCACCCAGTTTCATACTTTGTTGGAAGCTGATAACATTAGCGCACTTTACCAGTTCCTTGTCGCGTCTACACATTGGAAGTAGGTTGGAGAATACACCAACGCCTTGAAGCAACAGAACCTCAAATCAGTCGTAATAGTCTGAAGAATACAGCGACGTCTTGAAAGCAAAGAAAGCCAAGTCAACTGTATTAGTTTGAAGAACACATCATCGTCTTGAAAGCAACAAAACCTCACATCAGTCGTAGTAGCCTGAAGAATACACACCATGAATCCTCATCGGTTTAATAAACTAGTACACGCCCCCGCCCCCCTTTACATACCTCAATACACCCCCGTCGTCCAGTTAATTTCCTATTCACATTTTAAAAAAAAACAGCAATATGACGAGATTATAGTAGTATTTCGTCTAAACGTAAAATTTCTGCGCGCGTGTGGTTGGAGAATACAGATGATGTTTTTGAAGGATGGGTTCTTGGGTTGGGGAGGGGGTGTTCTTCATGTAGGCTGTTGAGTAGGCCTTTTTTCGTTTTAAATTTTTTTTTTGAAATTAGTCTTGCAGAAGAGCGCCATGTTTTGCTTTGCTACGTCTGATTTAAGAGTAACCATTCTGCAGTACGGTGGGCGGTGGTTGGAGAATACGAATGCTTGTAAGCGGGGAGGGAATTACTTTTCTATTGGGGGTTGTTGTATTCGTGGTGGTTTTTATTTGTAATGTGTTTTGTAGACTTGATTGAGATTGAAGGACTTCTTTAGTGGTATGAACCCGTATCTATTGTAGAAGAAATAATTAGTTGCTGTATACATGCGACTTTTGCTGCTTGAGGATTATGTCATCTCCAGCCTCTTGTATTCTTCAGCCTCGGCATCGGGGGAACGCCGGCGTGGGATAAATCTCGGCGGCAAAGTTTGCACCGGGAGTGTAGTTTCTCCGTCTGCGCACAGTCCAGCTGCACGGGTATAAAGACGTCTCGCCCTACTTAAAGGAGCCGGTATCAGTAGAGTAGACAATTAACATTGTTTATTTTAATCGTGGCTCCGCTTAGGCGGCTTGCTGAGGGTTATCCCATTTTTCTGTGGATAGTCTTCCGTTCCCGGCCCCGTAGAGTGATACCGCCCGTCTTCCTACCAGCTACTGTCCGTGAAAAGATGGATCGAAGTTGTGGGACGGTGTGGGACATATCCTCGTTTCTGTCCTTGAGTATTTGAGTTCGATATTCATGGGAGAGATGAGATGAGATGGAAGTCACAATGCTTCGTCGTTGTCTTTGCCCGTTGAAGTTTCGGGGCTCCGCAGATTTTTCATGCGGGGTGCTTTGAAGGGCAATGATTCGATGATGAAGACGAACCAGGCACGTGTCACCGTGTTCGTTACGAGTGTTTTTTTCGGTATGCGATTTGCTTGTAGTTGAATTTGTAAGGATGCATTTTTCCGTTGCGGACAGAGCTCTGATGCTGCGAATTGTGATGGGCATGTCTTTATGCAACAATGTAAATCTCGCAAATTCGAAGTAGCGTGCTCTGCTGCAAACGCCGTCGCTTGAATGCACCTAAAATCACGCTGAATAAAGATCATAAATGCGCCAATATACAACTGCTCTCTCAGATATGCGATTCATTGTTGTCGTGTCGCGCGCCATTTATCAAACGCCTCGTCTGCCGTCTCGTGGTTCGTTGCGCATCGTTCTCCGATCAAACTCCATGTTCTCATCCTTATAATCTTCTCCACCGCCCTCTCGTTCCTCATCAATGTGGCTAGACTCTCGGTTCTCGCCTCCTGTGGAAAGTAACGCCCAGAGTATGGGTCCAATCTCTCGTCCACCACACGCTCTCTCGCCTTGGAGTCCTCAATCTGCCGTAGCACACTATCGGGATCGTCTGGGTCTGGCGATGTAGCAACACCTGCACAGTAGTCCAGCACGTTTGACCGCACAGCCCACGAGGGGTACAAGACTCGTTCCTTAAATTGTTCGCATTGCTCAGACGGTATGGCTCTCCCCGGTATTGAAAGCTGTCGTGTGGATGTGGATGTGGGGTCGAAGCCGCGCTGTGCAGGTGTGAGCAGCGCGTTAAGATTTTGTGTTATCGAGTCGTCGATTGTGCCGCGTGATATACGGAGGAAGTCTGTTAGGTGGCTCGTGGTTAGTCGGTGCGTTGAAAGAAATATATTTGAGTGACCAAACCTCGAAGTGCAGTTTGATTGAAGCAGAACTGTGGCGTGAGACGCGGAGCAGAGGAGGGTTGCGACATAGCGGGCGAGGATGGAGGTGCTGGCTCCTGTGATGGAGCGTGTTGCCAGAGTAATCTCGCCAGATCGAAGATGGTTTCGGGTTGTAGGGGTGATTTGGTACAGAGGATGTTGCTAGGCGGCGATTTTAAGAATGATGATGAGCATAGATGGAATGTATAATGATGTCAGCACTTATCACGTGCACTTTCTCGACGCGTCGGAGCTTCGCGTTTCGCGTCAAGGGTGCCTAAATTGTGTTCCCGCTTCACGAAGTCCACGCTCTCTTCATAACCAGAGCATGCCCCTACGCTTCAATGCTTCTTGTTCCAATTTCCTAACACCCTGTCGTTTAAGAAGTCCCCTATCTCCACTTTGTTTGCGTAGTGCTCTTCCCGCCTTACTTCACTATAGTCATTATCAGTGTCAAAACGCCCTCCAAAACCACCACTTATCAGCCATGCCTCCCAAACAGGCTACTCTTGGGTACGTCAAGTCTTCGCAGACTACCTTGGGGTGCGGTTGTGTCTAGAATTGCAATATTTCGCGATCTCTGTACTAACTCCATTTACTTAGGAAGTTCTTCGGAAAGCCCAACGACACCGTAGCAAAGCAGCAATCGAAGTTGTCCTTTTCGACCAGGCCAAAGACCGAAAAGAAAGATGTAGAGCTGAAAGAAGAGCCCGAGTCGCCGCCCGACGAAGTCAAGACACCAGACAATGGCAAAGACGAGCCTGACGCAGAAGTCAAAGAGGAGAAGAATGGCGGGAGCATGGAGGTCGATAGCCCAATTTCAGAAGGCGGCAGAAAGAGGCAGGTTAAAGAAGAAGAAGTAGACTCTGAAGACGAACCTCCTACCAAACGGCAACGAAGAAAACCTGCAAAGGAGACTGCAGGATCCAAGAAAATCGACGAACAGGCTGAGCAGCCCAAGAAACTGGAAGCGTCACCAAAGAAAGCGAATAAGCCATCAACCAAGTCGAAGAAGTCAGTTGTGAAACCGAAGGTTGAAGAGTTGGAAGCAGAGGACGAGGACGAGGAAATTGCTGCACCCAAAAAAGTTGCTCAAAGTGAAAAAGATCTGGAGAAGTCGCCCGCAAAAGATGATTCCAACTCAAGTCCAAAGGATGAGGAGCTATTGAGCTCAGACGAAGAGCCAGAGGAGGTGAAACAGAAAGCTCGGAAGAAGGTTCAGACCACATTGACAACAATGACGAAAGATCTGTATCCGGACTGGAAGTCTGGTGAGCCCGTACCATATGCCGCGCTATGCACAACTTTCTCTAAGATTGAGATGACAACAAAACGTCTAGAGATTCTTGCCCATTGCTCACTTTTCTTACGACAAGTGCTGCGACTGACCCCTGCTGATCTGCTCCCTACTGTCCTCCTTATGATCAATAAGCTTGCTGCCGACTATGCGGGTATTGAGCTTGGGATCGGCGAGTCTCTCATCATGAAGGCCATATCGGAAAGCACTGGACGGAGTTTGGCTCATATCAAAAGTGATCAAAACGAAATCGGCGACCTTGGTCTTGTAGCCGCCAAGAGTCGATCGAAGCAGCCAACGATGTTCAAACCCAAGGCTCTGACAGTGCAAGGTGTGCACAAAGGTTTGCTGGCCATTGCGACGATAGAGGGACAGGGCTCGCAGGGACGCAAGGTCGATGGTATCAAAAAGTTATTGTCAGCAGCCGATGCGGCCATTGCTGGAAAACAAATTGATATCGAGAAGGACAAGGGAGGACCTAGCGAAGCCAAATATATTGTGCGGACGCTGGAGGGTAAACTTCGGTTAGGTCTTGCGGAGAGGACAGTTGTGGTTGCTTTGTCGCAAGCCATGATATTCCACGAAATGTCACAGGAGACCAAGGTTCCATCAACAACAGATTTGGCCACGGCCGAATCTATACTAAAATCTGTGTACAGGTAAGACCACTAATTCTCAAGACTGAGCTGTTTTACTGACAGAGTCCACAGTGAACTCCCGAGCTATGAGGTCATTGTTCCTGCCATGCTTGAGCACGGTCTAGCTAAATTGCGTGAAAATTGTCGCCTGCAGCCAGGCGTCCCGCTCAAGCCTATGCTAGCCAAACCGACAAAATCCATCACAGAGGTTCTCGATCGCTTCGAGGGCAAAGACTTCACGTGTGAGTACAAGTATGACGGGGAACGAGCTCAGATACACTTTGTGGCGCATGAATCTTCAATGGAAATGGCCACAGCAGCTCCTGCTGTTGGAAAGAGTGACCGTGGTGTGTCAAACATTTTTTCGAGGAATTCTGAAGATTTATCTAAGAAGTACCCTGATATTCTTGCCAAGCTTCCTACCTGGATCAAACCTAGCACTACCAGTTTCGTTCTAGATTGCGAGACTGTAGCCTGGGATATGGTGGAGAAGAAGGTCTTGCCCTTTCAGCAACTTATGACACGAAAAAGAAAAGATGTGAAGGTCGAGGATGTAAAAGTTCAGGTTTGCGTATTTGCATTCGATATCCTCTATCTCAACGGCGAGGTATGGTATTCTACTCTGCTTTAATTCCATTTACTGACTCACTCAGGCTCTCGTGAATAAATCCTTTCGCGAGCGTCGTGAAGCACTATTGGGAGCTTTTGATCCAGTAGAAGGCGAGTTCTCGTTCGCAAAGTACGGCAACACCAACGAGTTGGAAGAAATCCAAATTCTTCTTGAAGATTCGGTTAAAGCTTCATGTGAGGGTCTCATGGTGAAGATGCTTGACGGCCCTGAATCTTCGTATGAACCTTCAAAACGATCACAGAACTGGCTCAAGGTCAAAAAAGATTACCTTGCCGGCGTTGGCGACTCTCTCGATTTAGTCGTGCTAGGTGCATATTATGGTAGAGGCAAGCGAACCAGCTGGTACGGAGCCTTCCTACTTGCGTGTTACAATCCGAATACGCAAAACTACGAGACTGTCTGCAATATTGGTACTGGATTTTCTGAAGCCATTCTCGAGACCTTTCACAAGCAGCTGTCAGAAATCGTAATCGACCGACCCAAGCCTTTCTACACCCATTCGACCGGCAATAAGGATCAACCCGATGTATGGTTCGAGCCGCGTTACGTGTGGGAAGTGAAGACTGCCGATCTTACACTGTCACCACGCTATAGAGCTGCCGCCGATGAGGTGTCGGGTGGTGGGAAGGGAATCAGCTTAAGATTTCCCCGCTTTATCAAGGAGAGGGACGATAAGAAGCCCGATCAAGCATCTACATCGAGGATGATCGCTGAGATGTACCAGAGGCAGGAAAGTGTGTCGAAGACCAAGGGGCCCAGTGCCGACGATGACTTTGAGTACTGATATGGAGGACAATGCGTACCAGTGCAGTACGCACAATAGCTCATTTCAGTTCCGTCCAGAGAAAGATGTCTTCTCGAGGAGTGTTTCATTTTTACTAAGAGAATATGAGACTATGAGAAAATGAGACCATCACGAAGGTTAACCATATCAGTCTGTTGCTGAGCCACCTTGAAGCACGTTCCAAACAAGAATGTAATGTTGTT
This sequence comes from Mycocentrospora acerina, assembly GCA_022701365.1. Lineage (NCBI taxonomy): Eukaryota > Fungi > Ascomycota > Dothideomycetes > Pleosporales > Mycocentrospora > Mycocentrospora acerina. Next base: position 381,191 of record JAKUHH010000303.1, read on the forward strand.
TTGCCATTGGAGATTGCCCCCAACCATGCTTGGCGAGCGTCGGCATTCCGCTCAGCCAACAACAGACGGCGCTCGGGGATCCAATGATGCACATCGGTAGTCAGTGCGTCGTGGCATGTGCATAACTAACGCATGCAATAGCGGTTCGGGTAGCGCTCGTTCCAGGACCCTGTTCCATCTCCCTGTCAACATACAGACGCTCTGAGCTCGGGTGCGGATGCTCGAGACACCTGCTGCAAATATACCGCACAAGCCTGCGTAATAGCTCCACCACTAGCTGAGATCAACATGTGGCACAGTTATTAAACTGCAGTCGCTGATAATGAACATCCTACGCGGTATTCTATGGTAGTGTAGTATTGGTCATTCTTTCTAAAGTGCTTTTCTTTCCCTCGCTGCCTCTTTTTGGTTACGTTAGGGGGCGTCTAGTGCAACCCTTCTTGAATGATGGCTGCATCTTAGCATGTGAACCCCACGCGTTAAAAGTAGCGAATAGCTTACATGTCAAGGGAGACCATAGTAGACCTTAGAGCAGAGCTTGGCACTGTATTGTCGTTGGTTGAACTTGTGCAAGGCGACGGAGCAACACAACATTTCTTGTGGGTCACAAGATAGTTTACACATTTAAAGTACGTACCGACTCCAACTCTATTCACGTTACTCCTCGCTACATTGATGAATGATCAAGTACAAGCGGATCGAACGTCGCGGTTTATATGCATGCTACTTGCTGTAGGCAGGCTAGTCAGGGCCTCGATGCATCTGGAAAAACGAAGTCAGGCATGTTCTCCGCTCCTTCGAATCCCATATGCCCTGCAACTAGTTCCCCATGGGCCACACACTTATCTTATGTGTAACGAAATCTTATGCATATGATTGGCGGCCAGCGATTCCGTTGCCCATGAAAACATGCGGGGATCTTGTTCTCCGGGGACGACTGGAGAATGCTCTGATTGAGCATCCCTCTGACGATCACATTGGCTCAACGGGAACGGAATTGCTTCGGCGTGGGAAAATGCTTAGGCCAGAGCTAGGCTATCGAATCTGTTTTCCGGTAAGCTTTTCTGCCTCGTTGGCAGCAAACCACGCCAGTAGTAATTCTCTTCCACGTCAGCACGCACACCAATTCTTACCCAGCGTCTACTTAGGAGCTTTGTCTGCTTTCTTCCTTCGCTCCTTTCACGTTGATCTGGTGGCACATGTATGCACAACAAGGCAGTTCCAGCGACTCCTTGCGGACCCTTCGCGCCCTTCTTCCTGCCTCGGGCGCACGCGAAGATTCACAACCGGTTCCGAAACGAAGCCGCGTCTCCTTCGCATGCTCTACATGTCGGACGCGAAAAACCAAGGTAGTATAGCAACACGTGGCTTTAACCTGAACTGATCATTACTTTCGCCCAGTGTGACGGCCGCCGTCCGCAATGCAACGAGTGTGTTGCCCGCAAGACTGAGTGTCAATATACAGAGACCGAAAACGCTCAGTTGAGGCGGAAACATGCCGATCTTGAAGAGCTATTCGAGCTGCTGAAAACTCTTCCGGAACAGGAAGCTGTTGATCTCCTAGGGAGGATTAGAAGTGGCGCAGAGCCTACAGATATTGTAGGTCAGGTCCGGGACGGGACGCTTCTTATGCAATTATCTTCAGCATTTGGAGGTCATGAGAGAACTGGCACAGACGCACAGCCCAGTCACGACGAATGAAACTTGGTAAGTGAAATACACTTCAGTAAAACTACATATATGTTCGTTTCCCCTGATCTCTGAACCAGAATGATATCCATGGACTACTACATCGCCACTCACTCCATAAAGGTGGACAACATAATTTGTTAGTGAATCGAGGAGCGAGTTGACCTCAAATCCTCTACCGCCAGAGACCAACACGACTGTGTAAATTCTACAGAGCACCAACGAATCTACATCTATAGTTGTTTCAAATCTCGAAAGATCGCGGTAGATTCTCCCAGGACAAACGACATATCACTATCGTCTGGCGAACCAGATCAATCGAAGCTCTCCACAACGATGAGGTGGTGGCCTCACAATTGAACGAATAACCGACATGATGATGAGAAAAAAATCTGGCCTTGTGTCGGAGCAATTCGACGAATAGATCATTATGTAGAAGAAAGTTCAAGCTGAGCTAATTTGGGGCGGGTGTAAAGTAGCCTTTCCGACAACTCTGTCTGCCATTTGGACGTTTATTCTGAGCACTTGATGTAAAATGCAAATTACTCCTTCACCCGTCGCCGCAAGTCTCTATTTTTCGAGCCCTGAAAATCCACTTGTACTCTAGATATAGAACTTTCTCTCCTGTTTGGTGCGAAGGTCTGGAATCAATTCGCGGTCAAGTGAAAAAATACCGAGTTTAGCAAGTCCGTCAAGACGCTGAAAATCTTCACCAAAGCTTCCCCGTACTCTTCTGAGTTACTTGGGCGTAACAGATATATTGTAGATTTTTTTGGACTCCTGACAGACTTGAAAGGGTTGGAAAAGCTGTGCTGAGGTCTCTTGATTCGGCACATCGGGCCATGAGGGTCTCAATACTGATCAGAATACCTCGCTAATAACCGAAACTATCATTTTCTCAGTACAAGTTTATGGGATATAAAGAGTGACTTTCAGCAAATTCGTAGAGCTACCGTAAAGTTTTTATGATGAAGTCCTCTCCGTCTCACAACCATTCCGAAAGTCTCGACAGTACATAGGAACCTGATTAAATCCCTCTATTCTATCATTGTTTACAATATTCTTGCAGCCACGGATAAGTAAAAGTCACGTACTACACACCTTCACTGATTTCCCCTCAATTCGGCGGCATTGAGACAAGGATACAATGTTGAAGTCACACTCGCACATTCCAAATTTATCCTACAGTCCTGGTCATCGTCTAATGAGCTGGGGCTTTTTAATGCTTCTCAAGCATGTACATTTTGCCCCTATAATCAGTATACGCAAAAATTGCCCTACTAATATCTTTTTCGAAAGGGAAAGTAGTTTCACTAATGAACCTCTATTGCTATGGTAGTACACTGTAAGCACTCCTACTAATAGCCTAGCCTAAATACCTTTCGCTCTCCAAAAATGCCTTAATATTCGGTCTTGCTTCCAGCGCATCCACAAACTCAATCAGCCTCGGATATTCCTGCAAGTTCTTCCGGCCATTCTTCGTCAATTCCTCATCATGACATATCTGGTACAGCACCATATCCGCATACGTAAATTTATTCCCACTGACGAATGGCCCCCTCTGAGCAAAACTATTGCCCTGAAGATGCTGCGTTACGGCTTTGAGAGCGTGTGGACGTGTGGTGCTGCAGTGCTTTGGGTATTCTACGTCTTTCTCTGGGTTGAAAAAGGCATTTATGAAACGAGTGCGCCCTAAATTGTTACCTATTAGCTGGGGGAGATTCTTTGGTGCATGAAAGGAATTGAAAGGGGCAGCGTACAGTCAATGACTATATCGCAGATCTGATCTGTGAAGTATTTTTCTTCTTCCGTCTTGCCATCATACATATCGTCCAATAGCCGCGAAAAGTGTCGTAGCATGGGGTAGCTTTGCGTTAGAATCCTGCCGTTCAACTCGACAACAGGTATGTTGGCCGTAGGATTCAGCGCCCTGATCTTTTCTTCTTTGTATGACGGGAATTCTTCAAACGTGTAGCGTACATCTTCATAGGCTATGCCAGCGTCCTTGACATTTGAATTAGCATAGGCCAATTAGTGAGTGGGGGAGAGTGTACGCACTTCCCATAGTAAACGAACGGCTTGACCGCGCCCGCGAGACTGGAAATCAAAGTAGTGTAATGTGGGGACACCACCGATTTTTTCATTATTAGGCCCTGGAGTGCCGTATGTTTTTGAGGTAGGCATATTGGAGCAACAATTGCTTGTTGTAAGACGATTTGATCTTGATTTGAGAAGGAAGAAGATAGTACAATGATGTGATACTCGTCAATTACATAGAATGCTGACACGTGGGTCATATTTATATCCGCTTTCTAGGAAGGTACTCATGAGGGGTAGCGGGGCGTCGTCCAATGACAGTCACATGGTAGGTAAATGGGGGTTGATTTGGAATGCTGCGAAATAACCTAGGCCTGGAGGACTCCGGGGGAATGGAATGACGCACAGAAGTCTAGAAACATATAATATTGTATCCGGAGCTAAGAGAAACTTTTCTGCTCTTGACCGGCATTAAATCGAAGCCGAGGCTGACCAAACGCCAAACACCTATCAACATTAATGTGCGCTCATAGGAGCAAACACACCCGTTACTACTTTGCCAACCCTAAAATTAAGGGAGACCCTTTCCTGAATTCACAGCATCAGCCACCTGACTTGTCCCTGGCCTGTTCTCTGCATATCGCTCGTAGCTATCCAAGTACAAGTCCTCAGTACTCGTCGTCATCTTGACGCTCTCTTCGTCCTCAAGCGCATCAACCCACTTCTTCCACCTGCTCCCCTCCTCGGGCTCTGGCCACCCACGATAGGGACCCAGCACACGTCGAAGTCTCAACACCCACGGTGCAATCTGCACATCCACAAATGACATCTGGGAGCCGAGGAAGAAAGGTCCTTCAGGGTCCGCCGCGTCGACTAGTTTGCCGATTTGATTGCGTAGTTCAGTAGCATGTGAAACCTGATCGTTGGCGTCTTGCGCTTGGAGGAACTTGTAGAACACAGGAATAATGTGACGGTTCACATGGTCGGACCAGAGCCGGCATGTGGCACGAGTTTGTGCATCAGGAGGTAGGAGAACGAGACCGGTATTCAAATCCTCAAGATACTCCATAATTACAGTAGATTCATGAGTTGACCATGTTGGGCCATGGCGAAGGGCGGGAACAAGTCCTCGGGGATTGACATCAAGAAGCGACTGCGGCTTCTTGTAAGGGTCCACCTCGATATATTGATAGGGTATTTTCTTGAACTCAAGGGATATCCAAACGCGTTGAACGAAGGGACTGAGCAATACTTAGCATGTCTTCAAGAATGATACTAAATGCGCATTTGGCTAGAATGGGCATGAGAAGATTCTCACCAAAAGCAGCTACCAAACAGCTTCAGGCTGTTTTCCGCTGCATGGTCTTTGGCTGTTATCAAAGCATCGCCAGTCGCCTTCTTATGGTAGGTTTTTTTCAAAGGATCCCCGCCCTGGTTTGTGTCGGTCATTTTGAATCGAGCAGGCACTAATGAGAATGGAAAATACGACAAGGATGATATAAAAGATAGAGGGGGGCTAGACGTGCAACTGAGATTGTTGAATATAGAATGACTAGCATAGACTGGAACGCAGGATGGAGCGAAGAATGGTGCATGGTGAAGAGTTGCGCGAAGACATCTATAGCTTGAAATCATGAATGATGTAAGAACGAAAAATGACCAGCTACTAACTGAGAGGTAATAGATGTTCCCAATGCAGGATTCCGGTGAGTTGGCACAAGTGCATGAAAATGACGTTGTGCACCTGATTACCTCATACTGTAGATCCTCAAACATAGCAGCAGAAAACATCAAGATTAAGCAATAAGGGTACAAGTAAAATAGTGAATAAGTGTATCACAAGCGTGACAGGATGGAGCGGTAGTGAATCAGTCAAGCTTACCTGCAGTTTTTTCACGTCCTTCACATTCTTCTCCTGCCATCTAACGACACAGTTCTTCTTCACACGATCACTTTCTTCGAGAGTATGTTTATGCGGTCCCACGATGCCGTCGCCTTTACCATTTCCGCCGTTTCCGTTGACTCGTTGGATCGTGTAGACCTTTTTTGAAGAAGGTGCAAATAATGGTGCGAGCCCAGGCACAAATGGATTCATGTTTATCCCAGGATAGCCTGCACTTGAAGAATTGTTCCAAGAAGCACTAGGCTGTTGCTGTTGCATCTTGCGTTGTCCAAGATACTTACTGTCAGGACTGTTACTCTTACCTGTTGCATACGGACTGGACGGCTCATCCTTGTCAACACCAAGCGCTCGCTGACCCATTTGCTCTTCGTATTCCTCCCGGTCAAAAAACTCTGTAATCTTAATCTTCACATCACAAAGATCCCGCTCGCGCGCAACCCTCTTTCTTTTCTTTTTATCCGGGTCTGTCGACTTCTTGGTGCCTGGCGGACGGCCTTTCAGACGGCAGTCCCAGTAATGTGATACAAAGCGTTTTCGTTTGTGTCGCTGTGTCGAGCGGTGCGAGTATATATTGTCGATGTGGGGGAAGTAGGTCTGAAATCTGGCATGTAGGGTCAGAAAGGTAGCACTAAACCGAAAAGTTGAAGAGAGAACCATACTCATCCTCTGTCAATGTGATCATATCGTCCACACTGAACAGTTTGTTCCTCCATTCCTGAAGATTTGGAGGGTCCGCGATTAGCCTCAGACCTTCGAACTGGCCATGACTCGCTAATGGAGCCCCTTTCTCCCAGTCCTGTGCTCCATTCTGCGCATGAGGCGGATGCTGAACAAAGCAAGATTGTCGTGATGCAGGTTGTGGTGTTGTGTATATTGGTGACGAGACCAGATGAGCCGGTTGGTCCGATGATTGAGGGGCATGAGGATGCTGGACAACACCGGAATGCGAGATCGAGCTCGTTAAAGTAAATGGAGAAGTTGTGGCATGAAGGAAGTCTGTTGGATACGTTGGGAATTGCGCAGACGAAAGCGGCAAGCCACGTTGTTGAAAGTGCAATGCGCGGGGAGCCTGCGGAGGTCCGCCTAAGGCATACTGCTGTTGTCGTTGTCGGAAAATAGCCTCAGTCACGTCGAGGCTCTGCAACTCTGGGTGCAAGCGCGAGGAATACAAAGTTGGGTCTTGATGGGGAATAGGCTGATGAGGCGCATGGAGCTGGTGGAGAGGCGATCGTTGCATCGCGCCGACCCGCTGCTTTGAACCGCGGGCAGGGACCAAGCCGTTTTTGAGAGATGGAGAAGATCACGAATTGCCATGTGTAAATGAATATGGCGAAGTTGTGCCGGCGGAATTGTAGCCGCGAGTGCAAACTCCCTGCAACAGAAAGTAAAGGGGGAAATGAAATGAGCAAGTTGTGGAGCTGCGTTCTTTGTCGGAAACAGTACTCTATGTAGCGGAATTGTCGCTTGGTAAAAACAAATGGCACTGCCGGCTAAACTCAACTGCACCTCGATATCAAAAACTCTATCATGGAACTTTTGCGCTCCAAAGCTGGAATTTGCCCTGGAAACTTCCATCGTAAAGTCCCTGCCTTCTACATTGGCTAGTCCTCAGCTTCTGCCAAAAAGTGGACACTGTGACCCCCAACGCCGTGCCCATGCCATGACGAAGAGAAGCGTAATCATGAAACCCACACATCACACTGCACCTTACTCTCCAGGAAGCAAGTTGCTCTTTACAGCAAACATCTTGGCGGTAATGCCCGCTGTGAACCCATCCACCTGCCTCGAGTACTGCTCGACCTGCCTTGAGTTGAGCAGAGTCTCCAGTCTACTCGGCTCCTGCGGAAGCTTGAACAGCCTCTGCCACTCGTCCTCAGGAAGCAGCGGCTGCTTCGATGCTGTGCGTGCGGCGTTCTCTGCCTTGCGCTTCTGTTGCCAAGCGGTGATCTTGGTCTGCTCGCGGGCGAGCGAACGCTGGTAGTACTGATAGTTGTTGAGCTCTGTGTGGTGGCTCTCGATGCTCTCAAGGAGAAGATCGCATGTCTTCTCGAGGAATGGGTCGATAGAGAGGTCGAGCGAATCATAGTTCGGGAAGAGGGGAGCCTGTGGGGTGTTGGGGCTTTGTTGCAAAGCAGCTAGGTTTGGTGGGAAAGAGAGCTCCTCCTTGGGCGCTTCCGAAGGCAGTTGGTGGAGGAGAGAAGTGAGGAGGTGCGAGTTGCGAATGGTGACGGGAAGTTCAACCAGGATCTCGTGGTGCCTGAGCCCACTCTTCTGGAGACTGCGCTTGTTAGACCACCCGGAGTCGAAGAACTCTGCAGCACATACCTCTCAGTCGTGAACTTGCCCTCCTTGTATGCCGTCACAAACGTGGGTGACAGCCTGTAGGCGCGCAAGTTCAAGCTGCCTTGCGAACTCCTGCTCACATCGTAGATCAAGGCTACTGTGCGCTCATTCAGGCCACCTTGGTAGAAGATCTGGTTCTCAATCATGCTGAGGTTGATGAAGTTGCCCATGCTCGTGCTCGTGTACCAGCCAACATTGTTCGCGTCCACGTTCACCTCCCGCAGGAACTTGATCATCTCATTGCTGTATGCGATGTTCTGTTTGGCGCGGGGAGCCGCGGCTGCGAGGTTTGCTGCTGTGTCGTTTTGGGCGTCGGTTTGCGCGAGGTTCGCCTCGGGGAAAGGGAAAGTGTTTGTGATCTCAAGAACGCCGTTTTTCTCCATTCCCACTAAGCTACCCGTAGCGACTGAGGGGAAAGCCTTGCCGCTGGCGGTAGCAATCTTGATCGCGACCTAAAATCGAGAGTCAGCCCGGCACGACTATAAAACGCGTGCACCAGACGGGCGCGGAGAGCACAATGGCGGGGCGCCTGGCGGGGTGGCTCGTTTCGTGAGTATGGCACGTACCAGGGCGTCTACTTGCACGGCCTTGAACGGCATGTCTTTGGAAACTTCCGCCATGTTTTCGTCGTCGAGAAGTGTCGTGTCGTGGGGTGAGCGGGGCAACAGCTTTGCTTGTCGACGATGTTGGAGTCTTCCAGCACCACACAAAATCGAATGCCAAGAGTTCTTCTAAGCGAAACATGCACGCTAGCTTCAGAAAGGCTAGCATTCATCCTTGCTCTACTGCTATACTGTCCCACTGTCCGCTCTGCGAGGACTTATCTTATTGAACACATACATGTTAAAAGTGATATCACATGTATTTAATTACTTGCAAACTCAAGTCGTATGTCGATCACTGCCGTGAGAACATTCGTTCCGGATTAAACCGTCATGCACACCCCTCCCCTTCAGTACCAACTCATATCATCAGAGAACGCTCACCACGCTGAATTTCCACCTCCAGCACCCCACTGCCGTCCATTACCCCCGGAAGACCCCTGGTCATATGAATAATTACCAGCCGGAGGGTGTTGAGGCGGGGGCTGCTCATACCCTCCAGGTCCCGCACCGTAGTTCTCATATCCCTGTTGATACGCGGTTGGGACGCTGTAAGCAGGGGCCTCGCCTTGACCACCTGTGTACTGACCCTGATTCCATCCGTGCCCACCAGCAGGAGTTGTATTTTTGTACTCTGCAGGCGCCTGATACCCTTCTCCTGCGTACGAGGACTGATAGGGCTGGAAACTCCCCCACTGCGAGGGCTGAGGAGAATGCGATGATGGATATGGATCGTTTGATGGAGACGGAGCTAGCCCAACGTCATCGCGCGACGTACTAAACTTGTTCAGTGCAGGGCCAAAGGCATTGCCTAAACTTCCGAAAAGGCCACCTCCGCTACTGGAGCTGGATTGTTGATTTCCACCGCTGTGGTTTCCGCCGCTCTGGAATGATTGTGCATTTGCAGCGCCGTGAGCGTGCGCACCATGTGAGTGGTCGTGATCACCGCTGTGGTTCTTACCTGCTTTCACGGAATCGGAGCTCAGAACATCATTAAGGTCTTTGCCGTGGTAATTGCGTGCCCACTTTTTAACCACCTCGAACATGGTATTGTGTACTTCACAATTCGAGTCCCGCAACGCCGGGTGATGGAAAACACGCATGCAGTCGTTCAAGACCTGATCGACAGGAACATCGGGATGGTCCCAGGCATAGATGACGCGAGGAGCGACATACTGTAAGATAGCCACGGCTACTTGTCCTGCTGGCTCATTCAGTAGGTTTGAGAAATGATCCTTAGAAAGCATGGAGTGAGTCGGGTCCGTGGACGTTGGGTTCGTCCAAACGTCAAACTGATGCTTTGCGGCTGACTCCACAATGGCAGATGATCCCGTCTTCAGCTGCGAAGATGCTGTTTTAATAACAGGCAAGATGAATGGGGCAAGCAGCGACATGACGAAAAGCGTAACGCGTTCGGTGATGGTCTCAATGGCTTTTTCCAACCCTGGAATCTTGGAAACAATGGCAGAGATGCTACGCACAACATTGTCCCTGAAGACTAGTATGGGGTATATCTTGGGGATGATGGTCGCTGGATCGGTGTTTGTTCCTGGTATATCTGGACCTGGAGGGCCGCCTACAGATCCTGGGGGTGCTTCGAATGAAGTAGACTGTTGGTACTGGCCCGGCCCACCGGACCGAGTGCTGTAATCATCGTACCCTCCAGAACGGGTATTGGAAGCAGCCTGAGCATCTGAAGCAGCCTGTAGAGACTGAGCTTGCTGGATAAGACCACTAGTTCCAGGAATCATCTTCAGAGCATCTGTAAGTGCAGTGCAAGTGTCACCACTACTGCCTCTCTTATTGCTTGTCAAGGCGTCTGAAAGCGTCGTGTCCATCTGGTCAATCTCCGCAGATGTGATGTGATCTGTCGCCTCTCCAAGGACAGAGTGGAAGAAATCAACACCCCCGAAAGTACCTGTTACAAGTGGGAACACTCGCTGGCCGTTGAGGTTGATTTCAGACTGAGTACCGACGTGTGCAAACACGTTGTGGTAACCAAGTTCACGCAAAACAAGCTCTGTGTAGTTCGTATGGGCACCATAGTCTTCAAGACAATGTAGGCCCTGACCCAGGCAGCGAAGTGCCTCTGAAAGATCTTCTTCCCGTCCGCGTTGACCAGACGGACCGTGAGTGTAAAGCCTTCCAAAGTGGATCGCTCGGGCAAAGGAAAACTTCACGTATCCTGTCGATGTTGCCCACCCGCCTTGCTCGTTAGCTATGTAGTTTTTCATTCCTAGTAAAAATTTCAGTAACTTTTCGCTGTGACATGTCCATGGAAAACGGTACCAGTATTGGGATCTACTGCTAGCTCAATGTCCAGAACAGGACCTCGTAGTCGGGGGTCAAATTTGCGACCGTCTTGGCCATCGGCATAATCTTTCTATAATATCATCAGTCCTGAATCTTCGTTTACGCTGATTTACTCTCATACAGGATTGTCTGTCCATGTTGTTAACTTCCGCTATGGTTAATGCATGATTCACAACTGACCAATATGCTCCTCGGGCCGGTAAACACCAAGCCGCTCAGCAGTCACTTCGAATTCGCCAGTTGCATATCCAAAGGACATGAACGACAGGATCCAAACGAGCAGACGGATAGTTTCGCCCTTTATACTCGTTAGCTTGGGTGTACACCACACAGCCAGAGGGAACACTCACCTGGACCTTTGCCAGCGTTCCAACATCAACAGCCTTTCAAAATCAGTTTCTCATAGCTTCCCTCTTTGAAAGCCAACATACTTGAGAGTAATCACGTAACCAGTTGCCAAAGTACACTCGCTGCACCAAGCATTAGCCACAATTTACCACAATTGGCCGAGCTCTCTTTCGGACACATACCTTGATCATCGTAGACTTCCACTTGTGTCCTCGCAAACACGCGACTGTTGCAAGCATATCTTCTATATCTCCATGGCGCCAGTTCTTGCCCTCAATCTTTGAGATGGACGCGATATTCCCCGCACCAAAAGCTTCAGCATGTGTGGGGAGCAACACCAGAATCGCAATCGCGACAAGCAGCAAGTACTTTGAAGAGATCGCCATGATGTGATGACAGGCAAGAAGTTGAGAAGAGATGTGATGTCGAAGAGAAAGAGCGGTGCTTGCGCTATGTTTCTCGAGCTGTGCAGTCAGCAGTCAGTTGACGATGCAGGTCAGATCAAAAAGTGGCGGTGCTGTGTGATGACGCTTTAGTCGACGGTGTCGGAAAGCCGGTGCCGGCAGTGTCCACAGAGGGGTCTCTTTACCAATTAGGTCATTGGGCAGGAGAAGGGGTCCTACGCGGATTGGCTCTGTGGTTCACTACTAGGTACTCCTGCATCACTGGTAGTTCGCTGCGCTGCGACTGCCCCACCTTGGGCACGCATGACGAATTTGAAGGGCTGTGGTGGCACAGCTGAACATTAGCAACAAACTATGCTGACTCAACGCGCTCACATCAGCTTGCTACACGTAAAGACAATGGTGGCTTGAGCCTGTGATTGAAGCTTTCTTCACTACATTGATGAATAAATTACTTCGATTACAGAACTTGATTTCGTCCCATATTATCGAGAGAGAAGCAAGAGACATGGTAGCAACTGAAGGTGTCAGTAGAAGTAAGGGGATACAGTACTTCGCCAGCCAATGGAGACAAATGAACACGCCACCAAAAAGTTTTATTGATGCAAACAGCATGTTTGTCAATATCATCATTTTCACACACAACACCATAGTAAGCACAGATCACTCATTGCCTACTAACCATTCTTTATCGATCCAAAATCTGGCTGACCAAATCCAAACATTGAGACCTCAGCAGAAACCATAACCATTCTATAGTGGGTTGCTCACTTCGACAGAATGCCGAAACCTTGTGCAAACAAAGCTCAAGGCAGCTTGTCCCGAAGGAGCTCAAGGCTGTTGTGAAGGACCAATAGAATCTTTGTATTTTGTTTTTCTCTACCGTTACAACGCGCAGAAGAAAAGGGGTATTTTCAATGGAAACTTCGGTGTCCCCTCGGTCGTGACAATACGCCAGCAATATAGAAAAATAACTACACGGCTTTGGCCGTGGATAACAGTACGGTAGTTATCACGGCCTAGAGCTATTGAGAATGCTCTGCGCTAGTGGTTCGGGATGTTATTAATATCAATTGATTATTCGTCTATAAAGCGGCACCTGCTCAAACGGGTGGAAATTGCTTGCAATCTCCACAGTTGTGACATCCACCGATTGGACACCATTCCAGGAAAAAACAAGCTGCGCAAAATTTGCGCGTTGGTAGTTTTGTTTTGTAGAATCCGGTAAGGGATTTGCACATCAGTTTGAGAGTTATGCGAGAGCTTGGAGGTCATAGTGAATCCGACACAGCATAAATGAATGGCGACCATAAGTGCGCTATTAAGTGGTATTCGCTTTAATCATACAACATAGTACCCAATTCCATGTACACATAGTCCCATCAAGCTGTCGCTCATTCGGCTATCATTGTAAATGAATTAGCATTTACAAAGCAGCAAGCATAGCAAGAGCGGCGGCGCCCATGAAGCCAGCAGCCTGGGTTGCCTGAGCAGCGGCACCGGTGGACACGGCGGAAGAAGCGCGCGACGAGGCGGAAGCAGCAACGCTGGAGGCGGAGGCAGCCACGGAAGATGCAGACGAGCGAACCGAGGACAAGGATGCGCTGACCGACGAGGCGGAGGCAGAGACAGCTGACGAGACAGATGAAGCGCCGGACGAGACCGAAGAGGCGGCCGACGAGGCGGCGGAAGAAGCGCTCGAGGCACGGGAGCTCACAGCAGAGGAGACGCTGGAGGCAACAGAGCTAACAGCAGAGGACACAGAGGACTGCTGGGGAAGAGGAGCGCCAACACTGTTGCAGAGGTTGATGGTAGCCTGGCTGGTAGCCTGCTGGTCGGCAGCGCTGCAAGCAGCCACGACACAGGGCATGACAGAGTTGGTGAGCTCAGCACCGCGGCGGCACTGGCAGGCGTAGTCGGTAGCAGAGCATGAAGAGCCAGTGGTGGCAGCGATGAGGCACGACAACTATGTTTAATTAGCATGTTTGCTTCCACTTAGTCCACGTACAAAAAGTGCAACATACAGCGCAAGTGGGAATAGCGGAAAGCTGAGCAGTGGCAACCGAGGCCAGGGCAACGAAGGTGACAGCAGCGAACTTCATGTTGATAGATTTATTGAGTTGGTATGAAAATGAAAGAATTGATGGTAAGGTGTATCGAAGTTCGTGGGTAAAAGCGAATGTACTGCAAAAGGGGGTTCCTACTGCTGTTTTATATGACAGCTGAACGCGTTATTGGCTAGGCGGCATATGTGCTCCATGCGTAGGTTCCAATTGTTGTGAAAATCACGGTCTCGTAGCGATCGGCAACCATCCAGATCATCGTAGGGATGTCTGGGTGAATTCTGTTGGTCGATTTTAGGCAAGGCTAGCCTGCCATACTACTCAACCCTGACTCTAGTTTCTTCTCCACGAATAGTGCTGGAGGTGGAAGTGGAGGCGATCCCGAAACAATAAAGTCTGACAACAACCGAGGCAGGCTTGGCTGTCCGCATTCCACTCGCGTGCGGAGAGGATGATTTAAGAGGCCAAGGCCAGTGTTTCGGAACGCCACAAGTCTTAGAAAACGGGGCAACATCCCAGGAGTGGTGCAAACTGACCCCACTGTCGAGGAGATACGAACCTCTTTGAGAGAACGCGGGGTGCATTCATTCGTTTGTTGTCGTGAGCATACGGCTAGACAACGGCGGATGCACAAAATGACAATTTCCGCGCTCGCACTCACAATGCCCCGTTTGCCATCTATGGGTCCAGCCGTTCGTAGTTGTTTGTAAGCCGTGGCTAGTGGCGACCTTGCACCAACCTGGCCAAGCGTGACCCGGATAATACTCCGGGGGCTGTTAATGGCGATACCTCCCTCTCTCTTGCTATGGGATTTGGCAACTCTTGCTGACCGGCTGATTTCATGTGGGAATGTACCTGCATACGCCAGCCTTGCTGCCAAATTGAGCTCAGACGGAGAGACGGCTTCTGGTAACCATGCTGTTTGGATCTTGGCGAAATTTTGCACAAAATGATGCTGTAAGTTTGAATTAACTGCGTAGATGGCATATTCGTTTTGGCCTGCATCATGCAGATGCAGCAAAAGATTTCCCTAAGAGGATCTCAAAGCCTCGGTATGTTGACTTCTTGGCTACATGTGCAACATGCGCAATGTTGGTCTTACCCCAAGTTCCCCAGAATTGTGTGAGCGGACCGCTCTTAGTGGCTTGGAAAATGCAAGGCGACGACGCCTCAACAGCGAAGAATCGTTAACGGAGGACTTCCGAATTCCGGGAGACGGCATCCACAGCCGAAATCTGGTGAACGAGACTCTAGTTGTTCGAGAAGTGAAGATCACTTGCGCCAGCACACTGATAACTCTTCACTGTGGTTCAGGTGCGCTTTTTTCCGATTTCGACCCGATTTTTGTCGGAAGTCTGACGGTCTGACCCCGCTAGCTATTACGAGTCGTTCGGCTTTCTGATAGGTGTATTGAGTGAGAACCTCTGTTCCATAAACTTGTCAATTAGACCCGGGTTTTCGGTCACTTCTTTCTACCCACTAGGGGCTATTAACGCTGATGGCTACCATGCCCATCCATGAATCAGAATGGTCTACCTCATAAGAATGAGAATTTCGCAGGTCCTCCAAATGGGCATAACAGCAGCCGGAGCGATGGGATCCCCAGCTTACGTTTCTGGTTATCTTTTCTTTTGCCCAGTGTGTTGTGGGATTCTGGTCTTGTTGCGAATGATGCTAGGCTTGGACTGGTCATTCGACCACTATCGAGATTCATACACTCTTCAAGGACCTCAGGGGACAAGATGACAGCCCGGACTCTGCCTGTACTGAGTTGAGTCTCACAATAGAGCTCCTCTTTTCTCCATGCTTTTCGTGTGTATACGAATATTGCTGCCTCGAAGGCGCAAGCCGTCTAGTATCGAATGCCATTTGACTAAGTTGTCGAGAAGAGAGCGTGCTTGCGCTATTGTGACTCAAAATT
The DNA here is from genome assembly GCA_022701365.1 of Mycocentrospora acerina. Taxonomy (NCBI): domain Eukaryota; kingdom Fungi; phylum Ascomycota; class Dothideomycetes; order Pleosporales; genus Mycocentrospora; species Mycocentrospora acerina. The sequence continues at coordinate 396,814 of JAKUHH010000303.1, forward strand.
GATGGAATGCTACGATTGTTGTTGTTGGCTGTGTCGCTATCAATTGAATGAATATAGACTCCAGATGTCATTTGAGGAAGAATCGCATGGCGGTGGACTGTATGACTGAGAGTGATGATTGTATTGTTACATCTGTGAACCAGTAGTACTCTGAACAAATAGCACGGGATGGCGAAATGACAAGAACCTGTGGATGGGAGCCGCAAGTTTAAAGACCTCAGGATGTCGAAATCTTGTGCGATCGCACGTCATCACCTTCCGAGACTGTGCATCATTCAGCTCACCACTATCCAATTTACTAGCGGGCCAGGGTCTGCTGGCGCGCAGGTGGTAGATTTCCAAAGTACATAACATGAGAGCATATATGTCGTATGGTCGAGATCTTGTCGTGTGTAGCAACAGCAGGCGCTTCATTCTATACCGTATGTTCATCCACGAGGAGATTCGGGCTCAATACTGTATTGCTAATTCCAGGCTGCTGAACATTTTTTTCTCAAGCTTTGAATCGCACCCTGAAGCGGAAGTCAGGCTTCAATTCTAGTATATCTGATTCTAATTTCTGTGTATATGCGCCAAAGCTTCTTCTGGATATGTCTCGGCAGTTCAGAGTAGGTCAACTAATATCAGTAAGGCGCATGTAAGTATCAATCTGGCAGAGTATCAGAAAAACGCCGGCAAACATGCGGTTTCGTGTGTAGGTGAACTCCTGCGCCTCGTCGTAGTGAGCGTTACGTGTGTAAACTGAGTTGGGATATGACGCGTCACGGGACCATGTAAATCCGGGCGAGACACGCTAGCCAAAGCGTGAAGGTAGCGCTAGCTTTGGAGATCAACTTTTGAACTACGCGCATCGCATCGCCTCCTCCCAAACAGCCTTCTTCTCCGCCTTTCACTTCTCACGATGGCTGAAGAACTCGCGCGCAACTCGGCGAAACGCACACGCGAGTTATTCGCCTCTGACTTCGCGTCTCCCGCTGCTCTCGACCACACCCAAGCTCTCTCCTCGACAATCGAGCCCTCAACCCCAGCACCTGCCGACCTTGCGCAAAAAGTCGGCATTTCCGTTCGCATACGTAACGAATACGAACATGTGCGCGACCTGCCCCCCGCGCTGGCCGCAAAAATGGCTAGCGCGGCGTCCACTGCTGCAGAGCGTCGAAAGAAGATCAAGATGGCGAACGCAGAAGAGCAGGCGTCCGACCCCAAGGTGCGCAAGATGATCGAGGGCGTGTCTGAAAGAGCGGATAAGGTGAAGGATGCACAGAGTATGGCGCTTGCCGTGAGAGTTGGTGGGAAAGGCACAGCGCCGAATGCGAGCGGACCAACACCGAACAGACATACAACGTCGAGCGCATTGGTGAGGAAGGATACTGTTAAGCAGAACAAGCCCGAGTGGCATCAGCCGTGGAAGATCATGAGGGTTATCGCAGGGTCGAACGGATGGGTGAGGTCAGCTGCAGTTGAGCCAAACAACCAGTGGTTCGCGACCGGGTCTGCGGATCGAACAATCAAGATCTGGGACCTGGCTAGTGGTGCATTGAAGCTTACATTGACCGGGCATATCAGTGCAGTGCGCGGACTTGCTATTTCTCCTCGGCATCCATATCTGTTTTCTTGCGGCGAGGACAAGATGATCAAATGCTGGGATCTCGAAACGAACAAGGTTATCCGCCATTACCACGGACATCTGAGTGGTGTTTATAGTTTGGCACTGCATCCTACGCTTGATGTGCTTGTTTCCGGCGGAAGAGATGCAGCAGGGAGAGTTTGGGACATGCGAACCAGGACGAATGTACATGTTCTGGGTGGACACAAAGGCACAATCACATCCGTCCAATGTCAAGAAGCGGACCCGCAAGTCATCACAGGCTCCATGGACTCAACAATCAGGCTCTGGGATCTGGCGGCTGGAAAGACGCAGACGGTACTTACCCACCACAAGAAGTCTGTGAGGACGCTCGCCCTTCATCCCAAGGAATTCACATTTGCTTCTGGTTCTTCGCAATCCATAAAGCAGTGGATGTGCCCGCGCGGCGATTTCATGTTGAACATGCAACCCGTCAACAGCATCGTCAATACACTCTCAGTCAACGAAGACAATGTCATGTTTGCAGGAGGCGACGACGGCACGGTGTCCTTCTTTGACTGGAAGACCGGGCACCGGTTCCAGCACACTGAGTCGATTGCACAGCCTGGATCTCTGGACGCAGAGGCAGGCGTCATGTGCTCGACCTTTGATAAGACAGGACTGCGGTTAATTACGGGAGAGTCGGACAAGACTATTAAGATTTGGAAGCAGGATGAAAACGCGACGGAAGAGACTCATCCGTTGGATTGGAAGCCAACGTTGGGACGACAGAAGTTTTAAGACCAGAATTTGTCAGTAAATAGACAAGGTTGTATGATACGCATTGGCTTGGAGTTGAGAAGGCGTTCAAAACTGGGACGTCATTAGGCGTCAAGGTACGGATTCGAAGAAGGGTATACCATGTGATGGTTGGTTCGATTGCACATGCATATTTCATGTCATTGGACAGCATACGTTCATGACAATAAATCCACTATCGTGCTCCATGTTGTGAAGCTGTGATGCCACGTAGAGCCTCGGTCCGTGCACTTCGAATGTGGCAGGTTTAATCGACCGTTGCTGTACCACATGTCGCGACAACCAACCCAAGATGCCGGATCGGGCGCACGATTATGGCCTTGAAGCGCAGAGATGTAGTTCTCAGTGCCGTCGCCGTCTTCATTGCGTGGGGCTACCTGACGCACTGGCAGCCCAAGCTGCTCTATCTGCCATATGCCTTCATCGCCGGCGTTCTCGCGACTCTCGCCGGACTGGCATGGCTGACGTTCACGACCGCGTGGAAAGAAGAGCTGCGGAGTGGGGGCGAGGTCGACTATGGGCCGCGCCATGTTGCCTTTCTGGCGCCGGGGAAGTGGAAGGTTGAACGAGAGGCGATGACCAAGAGGAGCATGTACATGATGGAGCCCTTGTACCCCCCGTCCTTTATCGTCTCAGACAGCCTTGACGTGCTGGTTGGCCTGGTGCTGCGCGACTTTGTGAAGGGCTGGTACGGCAGCATCAGCAAGAGCCCGACCTTTGTGAACGAGGTCGACCGGGCAGTGCGCGCGGCTCTGGGCGAGATCCGCGACCGCATACTGGCCGTGGACATGGTGGAGACGGTCGTGTCGCGCATGATTCCTCTGATCACAGACCATTTGCGCGCATCCTACGAGGCCGAGCGTGTTGTTCGCGGGCGCAAGCTGTCGCGCAATGTAACCGAGTCGGAAGAGTTGGATTTGGCGATTGCAGCCAAGTACAAGGAAGGTCGACTGCATCCAGCGGCCTCGTTGGCATATTCCAATACGACGTCTATACAGCAGCAGCATCTACGCAGCATAGTAGCTCGCTTGCTGCCCCAGATCATGCCTAGGAATATGACCACCAGTCCTGCTGTCAATGTTCTCATCAAGGAGATTGTTGCTTGCGCAGTCTTGTCGCCTGTGATGCAAATGTTCGCCGACCCAGATACGTGGAACCAGCTAATGGAGGGATATGTAAGACCTGCCATTCCTCTATGCGCTCCAAGTCTAACTAATACTAGGGACGAACGTTGCTGCAAGAACGAAAGACCGTCCGCAAGCTTCGGGCAGCACTCGATGAGCATGCGCCAGCCTCCCCGAAAGCCCCAAACAATGTCCAGTTTCCCAAACTGGCGCCTGGGGATAACGAAAGAAAGTTCGAGAAGTTCATCAGAGCTATCAGACAAACCAACACCCTTGCAGATGCTCGCCGTTTTCGCAGCGAGATCTCAAGTCAACTACGGAAGGACTCCATGGTCGAAAACCAGGATCCGGTCTATCTCCGCCGTCTGGAGACAGCGCGGCAGATTCTCGACTCAAAGGTCGCTAATCTCAGTGCTGGTGGTTCTGTTCGAGCGAAGGTCGCTGCTCAGGAAAAGCCAAAACATAGGCGGACAACGTCTAGATTTGAAAACGCGTCTTTGCGAGACGTGCTTTACGATGCCTCGGGCCTTTCCTGCTTCATGGAATTCATGGACCAAGCAAACCTCATGCGACTTGTTCAGTTCTGGATAGTCGTGGATGGGTTTCGGAATCCGTTGGAGGTCGACATGGACGAGCCATCTGAGGATGTAGGGTCATTACCTGCTTGGACGGACTCTGATCGCGCAGACATTGCTCAAATCAACGATGCGTATCTATCAAGGACAGAGCTCAAGATACTTCCTGAGGCACGGCAAGCGGTTACTCAATTTCTCAAAGCAGGTCGAGCAGCAACACTCCAGCAATATCACAACGCGCGTCGTGCTCTGCTACAAGCTCAAACAGCTGCCTATGATCAACTACAAGAACCTCATTTTAGGAGATTCAAAAGATCGAACCTGTACTACAAGTGGCTGGCAATGGACGAAGCTGCGAACACGGACAGAAGCGCTGTCAAGACAAGTACAGTAGCACGGACACTCGACAACCCAGCGCTAGCAGCGCCCATTATGACTAGAAGCCAGTCAGGGCAAATGAGCTCCTTACAACAAGGAGATCTTCGTAGGGCGGTTGCTTCTTCTTCGGATATCAAGAGCCAAGGAAGGATGAGAGACTTTGAGTCACCCACACGACGGTCGCTAGACGTACAAACGCCCACGACTCCCAGGGCAGCACTTTTCGACGATGACTACGACACAGATCCCTTAGCACAGTCGACGGCGAGCTTGGATTCTGATGTTGGACATTCTCATCAAAACGGAAATGACTCGCAAGTTGTTGATGCTATGCAGGCTGCTTTGAACGATATCTTAGACGAGCCCGAGGGGTCTCTCTTTTACGAGCCAGGTATACACTCAGCTCGGGACAACGACGCAATGAAAAGCCCCATGGATTTACAGAGAGCAATATCCCCAAATCCGCTGTCACAGCAAGGAAAAGATAGAGAGAAGCCGAGCATAGCATCACTAGGACTTGTTGGTGCACCTAGAACGCGCGGTGTCTTCAATGATGATCTATTCGGGGACCAAGAGAAGTTCCTAGAAGATGAGATTGACGACCCTGAGCCAAACAGTAAGACGGGAGACGATGAGATTCACGAAGCAGCTCCGGGAGATTTGGGCCTTGCAGAGGCTATCGATGCACTAACGGCTGACATCGAACGCTTAGTCAAACAAGAATACATTGTGGATTCATTGACCTCCAAGGCTGAATTAACAAACAATGCAGCTGAACTGAGGATCCTGCGCAAGTCGAAAGCTAGTTTTCAACGAGAGATACAAAGAAAAGAACTACAGCGGCAGCAGTACATTATCCAAGAGAGCGACAACAGTTTGTATGGGCGTGCGACAGTGTTTATCCAATCAATCATGGTTGGTGCTGAAGAGGATGGGAAGGAGTTTGCTATGTGTAAGGATTCTGGTTTACAACATACTTCAAACATGATACTGATGTATCTTTAGATGTGGTCGAGGTGAGACGGCGTGCTGGTGACCAGATGCCTGCAGCTACGTGGGTCATCTCTCGCCGTTATAGCGAGTTCCATGACCTCAACAAGCGCCTTCGTGCAAAGTTTCCCGAAGTCCGCAGTCTTGAGTTCCCACGACGTCATCAGATAGTTCTAAAACTACAAAAAGACTTCCTACACAAGCGAAGGTTGGGTTTGGAGAAGTACTTGCGCGTAAGTATTGTCTATACAAGTTCAAATACACCCTGCTAATCTAGCATCGATGCAGGAACTCCTCCTCATCCCATCAGTCTGCCGCAGTATTGAACTCCGTGCGTTTCTCTCTCAAGCTGCTATTAATCCCACGGATGCAACGTCCTTACAAAATCCAAATCCAAATGACTTTGTGACACGCATTTACAACTCCGTCGCCGATGGTATGGAGGAATTTCTGGGCAACATCCCTGTCCTCGACCAGCTATCCGTCGCAGGCCAGAACCTCGTCTCCGCTGCTACCACACAGCTCGCCAATACCAACCAACTCAACAACGGCACTAGTATTGTTCCCAGCACCGACGTCGAAGCTGAGGCTGAGCTGCTAGCATTTGAGAACAAAGAACTGGAACCATTTGTCAAGCCAATCTGCGACCTCTTCCTTGAAACCTTCGAACTCAACCGTGAAAACAACTGGTTGCGTGGCCGTGCTGTTGTTGTCGTTTTACATCAGCTCCTCGGCGGGACTATTGAGCGCAAGATCCGTGATTCCTTTGACAGCATGCTTTCCGAGAGTAATGTCGCGCTGTACATAGATGCGCTCAAGGACTCGATGTGGCCAAACGGACGTATGAAGGCTGGTATTGAACGAACAAGCCAGGACAAAGTGAGGAGTAGGAAGGAAGCGGCTGCTGTACTTGAGGTGCTTATTCCCGAGCTGGCGAGTAGTGTAGTTGGCAGGGGAAATGCACAGATGGCGGCGAGGAGGCTGGAGGGGTGTTTGAATAACGCAAGACTCAAGTAAGTACATGTACGAAGAGGGTTTGAGGATCATGGTTGCTAACAAGAGACAGTACACATCTTGCCTTTACACTCATGGATGAGATGGTTCAGGTTTTGTTCCCAGATGTAGGCACTAAATGATAGATGTACGTTTCCGGTGTTTCAAGGTGCGTGTTAGAACGCGATGGGATGTGGTGTTTTTAAACGGCGTTGTACTCGGAGAGGGAGTTTGGATAGTCAGAATGAATGTCAAAAATTATGAAGAAAACCCATCACTACGTTTTGGCTGAAAAAAACAAATTGACCGTGTTGAAATCTATATTCCGCAAATGTACAAACTATCTGCAATAAATCGACAAGAGACTTTTCTTTCCTCCCCAAACACTTTGTTGGTCTCCACTATGCTCATCTACAAGTGTCACCAATATCAATCCCAGACACAAAACCCACTGGTCTTGAAATGTTTACATTACATGACTACACTGCTATACACTCTACCTACCTCCCGAAAAATTTCTACATCCGCCTTCCTCCTTCCAAATCCCTGCGCAAACCTCTTCCCACCCGCTTGGTTCGGTATAGCTCAGGCCACCTCCCCCCCCCTCTCTCTCTCAGTCACGGCCCCCAACCGCCGTGCAACAACCATCCTGCACGTAAGCCGCAGTCTCATCACACCTCACATGTATTTGAAAGAATAGGAAGAAGAAGAAGAAGAAGAAGAAGAGGGTATTGGCACCCAGCTATGTTAGCCTCTGTGCTACCGCGTCGTGATGGGAATGTGAATGGTTACGATAGCGGTTGCGGGCGCTTATGCGAGAGATAACGATGGATCGACGAGCAGGCGGGGGGGGGGGGGGGGGGGGGG
>JAKUHH010000303.1:406264-579907 GCA_022701365.1 Mycocentrospora acerina
CCCCCCCCCCCCCATTTGCCTTGACTCGCCTTGCCTTATCTCACTGCAAACATGACCAAAATCACAATTCCAATTTCCTCTCGCACACACACACACTCTCTCTCTCTTTCTCAGGCGAGCAGAAAACAAAAAACAAAACAGATCCCATAAAGTTAATTCAGCCTTACCAAATAATTACAAGTATCGCACATATGCAAGCAAGGCTACCAAGCTACCCTAGAAAAAAAAATAAGTACAATGCATGTGACGAGAAAAGAACCTCCCTCCCACCCCCATCAGGAACATAAGCGCCCGGACGATTGGTTTTGGTCACCGCCACGACAGCAAGGTCCAATCCTGTCGTCAGGGGAAGGGGGGTTAGGCAGAGAGAGAGAGAGAGAGATGTGTGTGAGTCACACGCGCATACGGGACTTGGTTGTGGGATAGGTAGCAGCAGGACTCTACATGCGTGGTGTGCGTAGTGTGCGTAGTGTGCGTATGTGGTGTGTGTGTGGGACAGGACAAGTGGGTTAAACGACATGCATGCATCTCATGCGTCTCTTGGGGCCCTAAAAGCAAGTTTCCGTGTTTTTTTGCTGCAGTGGCTGATGAGCGATCGCTCCTTGCGCTGCCTTGGTTTTATGTCTCAGATGGCTATGTGGAGACGTGCATGAGCTGGGACGGATTATCGTTGGAAGCGGTGTACGAGTGCAGAGCAAAATTGTTTCAGTAGCGGTGAGAAGGCGCACAATGGAGTGAAAATTCAAGTCATGTAAACAATGATATTGATAAAATGGCAAAGTGGTATAAGGTATACTAGTTTCGACCGTGAGGTCTCCTTGAGAATGCTTGCCGTTGTAAACCAAGCGCCCCAAATCTAAGACACGTCGCGATTTGCCAAAAAAAAATCCGAGAAATACAACACCAACATATATGATGAGATGGCCCGGTCCCAGCCCAGCCTGAACACCATGCTTGAAAAACACAAACGCAGAAAAGTGATTGAAAAAGATTCGGAAAGGGGGTATCGCAAAGAAAAGACTTTTCCTGTGACCCGCCCGATGCAGTTCCCCATTCGTTCGACCTGAGAGTAGACTATTGTTACAGTGATGATCGATCAGAGCAGAAAATGCAAGATTAACGATTAAAGAGCAAGAAAGGGTATCTCGCGGTAAGATCAAGTGGAGCAGAGAAACAGAGAGATAATGGTAGGCCTGGAAACAGACCCAGGCAAAACAAACGCCAGTACCGAGGCGTCGTGGTGAAAATGAGGTGAGAGATTCTAGGCAGCAGGGTAGCGAAGGATGTCTTCGCAGTTTGCGTCAAAGCGCATGCTCCATAGACGCATTCCAGTCATGAGCTTCTCGGTCTTCTCGAGCTCACGGTCGCGGCCAAAGATGGAGTTGACAAACTCGCAACCGCTGTTCTTGCCCATGGATACGGGCTTCTTCTCGCCGCTCTCTTTCTTGGCGGCTTTCCACATGTAGTCCTCGCATACTTTGAGGAGCTTGGCGAAGCGAATCCACAGACGCTCGCCGCTTTCAAGGAAGTCTTCAACCATCTCGCGACTCTCCTTCTTGCGGATCTTGTTCATGTTCTCATCAGCACGCTTGACCTTGCCAGCGAGCTGGATGAGGAGGAGCCACAGCTCACCCGCCATCTCGGCGAGGGGGGTGGCTGGGCCGTAGTGGAAGATGGTCCAGTCATAGATCCACTTGCCGAGAGAGTTGGCGTCGAAAACGCTGCCGAGCAGCATGATGGGTTCTTCGGTAGGGTCCCAGTTCTTGTATGAGTATCCAGCGGGGATGCGGGCTCGGCGTGCGTCTTCCTCTGTGGCCTTGGGGGCTGACTTGGCAGAGACGGAGGGTCGCTTGGGTGTTGCGGCCGCTGGCTGGGGCTGGGCTTGGGTTCGGGTGGAGTGGGAGGCGCGTCGCGGACGGCTGGACTTTGGCTCTGAATCATAGATAGGAACCTGATCATAGTAATAGCGATCAGCATCCCCGTACAGGTCGTATGGAGCGTACTGTTCGTACGGCGGCGGCGGATTCTCGTATACGTCGTAGTCGCGTTCGTACCCGTAGCCATCGTCGTCGTAGACGATCTTGGTGTGGACGTAGCGCACTGACTGAGACGGCCGACGCTTGCTCTCGCGAGGGTAGCTCTTGAGGGGCGAAGCGTACGACTCCCGGCGATGCCTTGTTGGACGAATATAATCGAAACCACCACTTACATATTCAGGCGTAGCTCGCGGCGTCGCATAAGCGCGCGGGTTGGCGAAGTCGGCCCCGTGTGAGGGCATGGCTCCACGCGGCGAGGTGTACGCAGAATACTGCGAGGATGGGACGGCGTGCGATGCGCGTCGAGAGTGGTGAGACTTGGCCTTGGGGCTGTCCTGGGGCGAGGGCGTCGAGGGGCCGTGGCGCGTCGAGTAGAACGAGGGGGCGCCGGGTCCTGGCGATATGGGCGGGGTTGCGCGGTGCTCGTAGAGCATGTAGCCGGGCGGGGGGGTGCGGTAGTGGGATGCGTACATGTTGGCGGTGGTGAGGTGCGGGGTCGGTGGTGGTGGGGCGGAAGACGAGGAAGGAGCAGCGTCAGAGCGCGGTGCAAGAGGAAGGAACGCAGGCCGTGCCCGTCTCAGCGTGGTATTTGCAGGCCGTGGGTGTGTCGCCGTGCGCGGGCGGCGGCGGCGGTGGAGGTGGAGGGCGGAGCAGCGGCGGGCGAGGAGAGCGAGGGCCGGGTCTGTCTGCTACACATTTGGTGGTCGGGTCGCAGGTGGTGGAGGGTGCCAGAAGGATCCAGAGCGCGGGATCCCGAGATGCTGTGGGAGACGTGACGTCTGCAAAGGCTTGGTAATGGGTCGTGGTGCTCGAGGTCGCAGGAAGGGCAGCGACGCGGGCAGCGCCTGCCCTTTAGAAGGCTACGGCTGCCGCGCGCGGACCACGCCCCAGGGAAGCCCCTGCACTGCGCCATTGCACCGCTAACCAGCGCCCAAACACCCCTTGGTCAGACTGGGTAATCATGGGTAATTGTCGAGTCCAGAAATGCAACCTGTCCGTAATCATCCACGGCAGCCCCTCAGCACCTTGCCCGCAGCCATGGGCGGGACGAGGGCTACGCGGGGCAGGACCGCGGCTGCCTTCGCTGTGCGTCCACTTGCTTCCACACGCCCCTTGCCGTGCTGCTATCTATGTACGCTGCAACCACCTGTCGCTGTTTCCAGCCTGTTTCGTTTGCTGCCAGAGCCTCAGCAGGAACCACCAGCCTTGAACCTGGGGGCTTGGAGCTGCGAGCTTGGGCACCACGGCCGCGCCGTTCTCTGATTGCGAGCGGCAACCGTGGGCGGCCCATTGTTTGTCTGTGCCCCCCTTCCCCCCAGCTGCGCGCACTCTGGCACCAGCGCCCTCCCCTCCACAACCGTCGTACATGGTGCGCCGCCAAATCTGCCGTGGCACTCTCGCCTGGCACGACCAAACACACAGTCGTTGGCCGGCAATCGATATCACGACATGTCCTCCAGCTTGGGACAGGTTATCTTTGGTACGCTATTTTGCCTAGCACCACTGCTACGCTGGAGCCGTCGTCGCGGCACCCGGCTCCCTTTGCCTTCGAGTCTCTCCGTCCAAAACAGCTCGTGCCCACCACTCAACGTCGTCCCGGCTCGCCTGCCATGGCTGCTAGGAAGACCCTTCCATCAAATCGGAGCCGCACTCATCGCTTGGGCCTCCCTTGAGCCTCTCCTTGACACACGGTACGAAGCCTAATTTCCATTCCGTGAAAATTTTCTCTCCAGCGTCTCACAGCGTATCCATGTCGCTGCCTGGTCATGTAGGTGAGTATGTGTGCTACTTGTTTACCGCTACTCGTCTTGCAACAACCATTATTCAAGGTCCACAACTGCTGCATACCGCTCTTACAGCCCTGCTCTGATTCGACGGGGAAGCTGGCAACAACATAGCAGAGGACCGCGCTGACATGGATGATCTGCCCGCTCGCAGCAACCATCCAAAATCAGCAGGTTTGTGCCCCAAAGGAGCCGCGCGCTGCCTTTGACTGGCTCATACCAAGACGCCACAAGCCGTGCTTTGCATGAAGCGTGCGACCGGGCCGTGCTCAGTCTCGTCTCTTCCGTTCACTCTCTCCCTGCAATTTGTCGGCACACAGTTCATTTCGAATTTCGATATCAAAGCCTAATCTCTATTGGCTTGAGTAGGGCCTCATCCTTGCGCATGTCAGCGGATGTGTTCCTAGCGAACCCGCACATTACATTTTGGACGCCAGAATACCTCTAGTCAAAGCACCCACTTTGTTATCAGACAACTCACCTTGCGTGTCCCCATGTGCATTGCGTTGCTGTGACTCCTCTGGATTGCTTGCTCCGCGTGCGAAAGTTGGGTCCCTTCTTCACTATTGGATTGGTACCAAGACTGTCTGATACGGAACTTTGATCAAACGCTTTGGCAGATCTCGTACGCAAAATGTCGTTGCAGGGATCTGCTCAGTTGGATCTTCACGCATATTTCTTTTTTGGCCATACCTAGACAACGTTTTACCGGCTGGAAGCAAGCAGCGGAATCGTCGGCAGACTCGCCATGTCACAGCTTGTTCGGGTTCATGCAGTATCGCCGGCCCCATCGTATGGGATCCGCTAAAAACCACGTTCGCGCTGCCACGACTGCAGGCTGAGCACTGCGTGTCTTATGCGAGCTATCCTACTGCATGACGCTGCTCACCACGACGACTCTGAAAATACGCTGCAGTTCGACGAATCGTTCGTCGTTACCTGCAATTAGTATCTTGGTATTTGGTAGCACTTGTGGCGGTGCAGTACTCGGCATCGCCTTAGTCTAAATCATACGTGTACTTTGCACACAATCATCCTTTCGTGGACGACGATGGCGAGACGTTGGGAAGCTTCGTGTGGCAAACTTCGCCTCAAGACCATGGATGAGTCGTCGCAAGAAACGCCACTCCGCACAGGGCTCGCGACGTTTGCAAAAAGTCGTCCTCGAATTACGACCATTAACCACATTCTCTCCAAGTCGAGGGCGAGCTGCTCAATACCTCGATTAGCACGCAAGTACGAGATAAGCAACTCGATGGCAACTTGACTGCATCCTCAACGGTCCGAGGAGAGTCAATCTCTGACCAATCAATCGATACAGTCGACGGAGAATACGATTTCGTTTGTCACCCCGAAAGAGACGTATTTTAAGTGCTGGCCAGCAGTTGTCCTTTCCACCCCCGTTCGCATGACAACCATGAAATCCTAACGGCCCATAACCTCGAGCTATTCAATGGGAACTATATCCAGTGAGTCATGTCAAAGTTCCGGGATTACTTGCTCCGCGACACAATATCGCAATCAACAAGCTTTATCCTAGCCCAGACAAAAGCACTGGCGACTGGTTTCAACGTAAGCTGAGTCCATGCTTGCCATGGCGCTTTGTTATTGTGTTTGCATATTCGCTTGCAGGGATGATTCCAGTTGCTGCATTGAGGCTCTGCAAAAAGAACAGCCCAATCTCAACATGTGTGTGTTTGGCTGTGATACACTTTGTTTAGGCAACCACCAAAGTATTTACTCGCCCATTATCATGATCCTTTACTTTTATTACACTTTTTATCCCTGCTGGTTTGTTTTCTCGTCGCCATTCATCCCGTCTTATTGTCACATGCGTCTTCCTTTTTCCAATCAGTTTTGTATGGCTGCCGCCTTTGCGAAACACACATTCCTATCCTTCCAATCATGATGCAAGAATCTCATACGCCACTCAAGGATTTGTCCACCCTTGACTATTTTACATGTCATTCGGAGGTTCTCCTCTCCGAAGCATCAGATAAAGGCAAATGGTGGTTGGGTTTCAGCTATGACTTTATTGCTGCCTAGAGTTTTTTTAAAAGTGATTGGTTGGGAATGGTAGCAAGGAGTGGCAATATTAATCGTGACGTGAAGAAGGAGTGGCAAACTTTAAGATAAAGTTTTACTATAACAGCCCATTCGTTATTCACAAGACACGAGGCAACGGAGCTGAGTGTAGGGAGTAAGCCTGGAGACAGAGCTCTGCGTCTTGACTCATATGGTGATATCCCAGTGAGCCCCAATCCGTCTTCAATGACTACAACTGTTTCAAATCTTGTCATCTACTCACTCACTCACTCACTCACTCACATATACATGTAAGAGAGAATTTCAGTCCGTCATCCTGGAAATCGCAAAAAAGCTCCATGTACCATGTCAAGTTCTGAACCACCCATAGTCAACGCTCATACCCTTCTATCCCAAGGTAGTGACTCTATCATTCACATTCTGTACATCTTTACTGTAGTCCTGTAGTTCTGTAGTCGAACTTGTAGTTTACAATGTTTCATTTTCATGGTGATGCATACTTGTTCCATGAATCAGTGTCTGTGGTTTACTTGTTAAACAGTGTTGTAGACTGTATGTTGGTTATGTGTGTGTGTGTGTGTCATACTTCTTTCTCGCTCTCTGTCTCTCTGTGTCTTTTTGTGTGTGTCTCTGTCTCTCTCTCTATGTGTGTCTCTCCCCGCCTCTCTCTGCCATGTCAACCCAGCCTCTCTTTCCAACATGATTTTTTTTTCATTTTCCTTTCTCCATCTCCAACCCAACCCAATAGCATGTTACTACCCTTTTCCCAAGACAAGACAAGACAAGACGGCACTCTCCCACTCCACGCTTACACTTTTGTTCCAAACACCAACACCAATAGTAGTAAAAGCTCTCTAGAATGAAAAGACTGAAAGATATGGAGAGAGAGAGAGAGAGAGAGAGAAAAGAAAAGCCGTTATAGAACAAACATATATATATATATATATATATATATATGTGTGTGTGAAGTGTTAAATAAACAGCTAGTGTGTACATGTGTGGTCAAGTTTTTCTTTCTTTCATTCTTCCTACTCCTTGCTCTTTGTTTTGTAATGCTTAATGCATGATGTGTACCATTTTACTATTTTGATGTTGGAAGGAAGGAAGGAAGGAAGGAAGGAAAGAAGAAGAAGAAGAAGAAGAAGAAGAAGAAGAAGAAGAAGAAGAAGAAGCGAGTAATGAGATCAAGGAATGAATGGGTGAATGGAAACAAAAGACATCGCATCGTCTAAACGTCGTTGCTTTATTTATCATATACGAATACAACCTCCCCTCCCCCCTCCTCCTTGCCTGCTTTTCTGCGCCGTCGTAAAGGAAAAAAAAATTCATGATAACATCAACCCTCCCCCATCTATGCAGCACTCTCCCTCAATCTCTGCTTCTCATCCTCACTCAACCTATTGAATTCATCTGCAAACCCTGGGCTAGTCGCCGCGCGCTTGAAAAACTCTACAATGAAAGCTTGGGTTTCGTCGTCGCGCTGACGGCCCGTGTTAGGCCCTTCTTCTGCAAAAGCCATAAGCTGTTCTTTGCTAAAGCCACTGCCGAGGTCAACAAAGGGGTTAGGCTCGTCTTCCCATTCGCCGTCGTCAGATTCCGCGTCGTCGGCGAGCTCGGCGGCTGCTGAGGCATCGAGGGAGTTACCAGATGCGGATTGGAGTTCGACGATGAGCACCTTGAGAATCTTGAGGGTGGCGGGGATTATGGTGTATCGATCTGGGTCTGCGGTGCATGTTAGCGGTGTTTGTGTTTAGGGGATGAAGGAGTAGTGGCGGCGGCGGTGATGGTGCGGGGAGTGAGGATGTGTAACTTGAGGATTGGTGGTCAGTCGTATGCCTTTGAGGCAGCTCAGAGGGAAGAGTGATGCCAGTAGATGAAAGTGGTTTACTTACTAGTTTTTGCACGGCTGCGTGTCATGATACGGCCGTCTGTGTTGGGGATGAGGTCACCTTTTACTTGGATTGTTGCAAATCGCGGGTCCTTTAGATCGTACAGCTTCGAAAGTGCAATGACACTGGCATATGGTTAGTCTGGATTTAGAAGAATTAACAGAGGAATGTGATTAGGAGACAACCTGGTCTTCACAGGGATTGTGGACCAATTCGTCGCCTCGCCTCGTCGGTCGTAGTGTACATACTTTTGTCGAATCTCGTCGTAACCGGCAAAGTTGATCGAATTCTCCAACCACTTGGCCAGTACAACTTGAAGCCCGTTCTGACCGGCAATGTCTTGCCTAGCAAGAAACTCTACGACTTCCGAGGCATGATTCAAACTCAATCGCGCAAAGACTAACGTCAAGCTTTGAATGAATGGCGCATGCTCTGCAGAGAAAAGACGCACGGCGACGCTTCTGAGGAGCTCTTCAAGATACGGACCTAGCCGTTCATGGCCTGCCTTCTCTACCACTTCAGCAGCAAGGGCACCAACCTCGCCAGCAGCATGGTCAGACGCCGAAGAGAGCAAGCGAGAGATGATGATGAGCACAACCTCGAGACCAGCTTTCCCCGTGTCATCCCGCCACTCGAAGAGCTGCTGGTGGTCGCGTGAGATGATGTTCTTCACAGCCATGGTGGCAGATTTCAACAACTCCTCGTCCGTCGAACCCAACAAAAGACGGTTGAGTTTGGGCATTGTAGTCGCGACGAAGCCAGCCGGGAGCGGCTCAGGACCGTGCTCGGCAAGTACTGTAAGAAGGTCGGCAGCCAGTGTTGTCAGATTATTCTCCTCGGTCAGGTTGCCAATGTCAAAAGCGCCAATGAGAGACGGCAAGACCTTTGCGCATAAGTTGACGTAGGCGTCTCCACCCATCTGAGCAATCGACTGTGTCACCTCCTCGAATGTCTCGTTGACGAGCATTGTGAGTTGGAAGTTGTTGGCACAGTGGCTGGCGACTCTGAACAACAGATCCAGACCATCACCTGTGATGCATATCCGCGTGTCGAGCAGGATGGCATCTCTGAGTGTTTCGACGAGGGTGACGGTGAGATCGTCGCTGTCGGCAAGTTCTTGCAGGTCTTGTGTGGCGAGGTAGTTGCTGATGGCCGTAATGATGGAGCTTTGTACGGGTTGTGTGATGGAGCGTGGCAGAGCCTGCAGGTAGTATTGCATAGCGCGGATGCACGAGACTTGGACCACGTCGGACTCGTCGTTTGAAATGGCCTGCAACGACGCTTCCAGGAAAGAAGAAGCCAGTTGTTGCAGAGCGTCGCCAGATGTTCTCGTCAGGCTTCCAGCGACCAGGTAGCCACGTGCTCGGAGGAAGGCATCTGGTTGTTGCATAGCATAGCGGATAAAGTCCACAAAGCCACTTGCGGACTCGGGTCCAATCTGCTTGTCGGCATCTTGGAAGTCGCTGAGCATCTGGTTCAGGACGTAGAGGGCAGCCTCCTCGGCCTTCCAGCCCTTGGAAGCAGAGTATAGCGCTCGCGTGTACGTCAAGAGGCCGTTGATGGTGGGTTCAGTAAGCCACTCGCTGAGTTTGATGACGAGATCGCCGCAAGCCGTTCGAGGTGTGTAGTTGGCTGTCACGCTAGTCTCCTCGCTGAGGAAGATGTTGACATCGATATCCCAGAGGCCCTCCTCTTCGGTTGTGATTTGCGCATAGGCCACGGCGAGCTTCATAACCTCGGTGACCCACGAGTTCTCGGGCGTCTGATTCTGAAGCTCTTGCTCGAGCTGGGCGCGGACCGGGGGTGCTCGGAGACAGGCCTGCATGAAATCGAGCTCCTCGAGGACAAGGAAGTCTAGTGTGTATGGCAGTCTGTCGGCATCTTCCAGTCTGCTCTGACGCTCCTCTTGTATGTACATGAGGGTGTATGCGGGCTGCAGTGCAGATAGCTCCTCCCAGGTTGCTTGGAAGAGAACGAGACTGTGAGGCGAGAGTATGGCGGGGAATACGGAGCGTATGCGCATGAGGACCTGAGTGTTGTTAGTTTTAATTTTTTTTGTTTAATTTTTTTTGTTTAATTTTTTTTCATGATTCATGTCTTATCATAGTTATATTCGTCCCCCAAAGCCTGCCACAAGAGAAGCTTACCTTGACAACCTGGAGCTTGAGAGAGACCAGCCCCTTGTACGTCTCGGCATTGGGCGAGTCGTCATTCTCCTCCTGCTCAGAGGGCGGGTCTGGCAATCTCGTCTTCATGATGCTGATGAAGAAGGGCAGCCAGCCCTGCAGGATCTCGTCTGCAAAACCCTTGACGGCGGCCTTGTGGTCCTCCATGATCATCTCCAGAATGTCGAAGCAGTCGCGGAAGACGCTGCAGGCAAAGGCCCTCAGCGTGGGCTTGCGCTGCTCGTTGACGGCGACGTCGAACAGGACCTTGACGAGCTGCGGGGCGACGCCAAAGAACTGCGTCTCGTTGAAGCAGTCCTCGACCAGCTCGCTCAGCACCTTGAGGGCGCCGTGCAGCTGGCCGTCGGAGGCATTGGGGATGAGCTGCAGCAGGTAGTCGAGCAGGTCGGGCCACTGGTCGGGGTAGTCGGCGCCGGCAATCTTGCTGACGACGAGGCCGGCGGCGGCCTTGAGCTTGCGGTCGAGCTGGTCCTGGGTGGCGAGCTCGAGCAGGCGGTGGCGGATGTGGACCTTGTTGTCGTCGGTGACGAGGATGCGGCCCTTGTGCTCGTCGAAGCTCTCGCTCCAGCCGGCCAGGACCAACTGCTTGAGGTACAGCAGGGCGGCCTGGCGGATGTTGAGGGGCACGCTGTCGTGGCAGGCAATGCCGACCAGGCCCAGCGGCAGGTCCTGATGGCCGTAGAGCGAGAGTAGCTGCTGCTCGGCATGCGTGCGCGGCGTCTCCTGGGCGGCCTGTGTGGCCGACAGCAGCTGGACGAGTTGGTCCTCCATGGCTATGGCTGGCTGCCGGGGTCTGCCCGTATGTGGCGCGTCTATGTGTGTGTGCACGTGTCTGCCGGGTCGACCAGTATGTGCACGTGTTTGCCGGGTCTACCAGGGCGGGCGTGGACGCGTCGGGCGTGGTTGTCTGCCAGAGCCTGGGCAGGCCAGCGAGAAAAAGACGCGAGGGTCGGGCGGAGATGCGGGGCACTGCCGCCGTCGTGGGGAGGGTGGGGTGGCGATGCTGGCGCTGGGCACGGCGACGGAGCCATGCCCACGACTGACCGAGACTGCCTGGCTCCAAGACTGACAGACTCCAAGACTGCCTGGCTCCAGGACGGCATGCTGAAACGGGAGAAGAGACTGCAGGACGGAGACCAGCGCCCGTGTGGCATGTCTTGCCAGTCAGCTGCAACTACTATACGAGCCCGTCGACCAACCTACTACTACCCTACCACCCTACCACCCTACCACCTTACTACACTACCACACTACCACCCTACCACCCTACTACACTACCACCCCACTGCACGAGCCAACTGACTGCCCAATCCCCAACACTGCCACAAACACCCCATCTCATACACGACCCCCACGCCGTCACGTCCCCCCAACGCGCTCCACACGCGCCCCAACGCGTCGTCGTAGCTCCCACAACCCCACCATGCCATGACCATGTTGTGCCATGACAACACCATCACCATCACCATGACATGACAACACCGTGACATGACAACACCATGACTTGACAACACCATAACGATGCCTACCTACCTCTCCACCCTCGCCGCCTTCACCTCCTTCCTGACCGCCTACACCCACACCATCCTCTACCTGCGCACCCTCTACCCCCGCACCTCGTTTGTCCACTCGCGCTTCCACAACACGTCCGTCTACCAGTCGCGCCACCCCTCCGTCTGCACATGGATCCACGACGCCATTTCCGCCGTGCGCGATGAACTGCTCACCGGAAGCATCGCCCGCATTGGCATTGTCATCTTCACCTACCCGCCCAGCAACGCCAACGAGAACAAGACCAACACCAACCCCACCCCAACCGGCAGCCCCCAGATCCTTGAGCGCTACATGCTCGACGTCTCGCGCTTCCCCATTGTCGCCAAATCCGACCGCGCCCGAGACATAGCATGGGAATCCCCCTCGCCGCCTCCCTCCTCACCCACCCCCGCCTCAAACACACACACCGACCCAGACCCCTACACCCACACCGAAACCGACACCGACCACGACACCTTCTCCACAAACCTCAGCGAGCAGTTCCGCGCTGCCCTCATCGCCCTCACAACACGCACCTCGCGCCTCGCACCCCTACCCCCACACTGCTCCTTCAACATCAGCATGGAGCTAAAAGACGACGTGGACGCAGACCCGCCAATTGGCCATCCCATGCCCTGGGTGCCCGTGCAGCCTAGCCTGCAGAAGACGGGGCGCAGGGGCCAGGACGCAGGAGAAAAAGCCAATGACAAGAACAATGACAAGAGTGAGGCCGAGGGAGCAGATCTAGGCGGGGTGAGGGTGACGCCGATCCGCAGCGTCAAGGCAGGCGTATTCATATTCGAGACGTGGATTGAAGAGGGGAGAGCAAAGTTTGCAAACCCAGACAAAGGAGGCCACAGCGACATGGGGAAAAAAGTATGAATAGATAGATGAATCAGGTGCACTAATGGGAACACCCACCCGTATACCTACCGTTCTAATCGGTATCAGAAAGTGGAAGAGCAAAGTCGAAACATGAATAAAATTAAGCAATATGACTGAACAATGCAAATGCAAATACAACGCTATAGCCGCCCACGTTTACGTTAAGAAAGAACGATTTCAAAAAACAAAACAAACTCCGCACCGTAGACCCCCGAAATATATAGATAGACGCCCTTTTTTTCCCACCCCCATCTCACTCACCCACTCACCCACTCACCCACACCCACCCGTCAAAAAAAGGAAAGAGCGAAAGGAAGAAAGTGAAAAAATAAATAATTTTCACCGCCCCTTATCCCTCATCCTCTCCATCATCATGGCCATCCTCCTCCTCTGCTCCACGCTCTCCGCCGCCGCTCTTCTCCTCTGCTCCTGCTGCGCCTCCAACACCCTCGTCTGTTGCTGCTGTATCTGTGCCTGGTGAATCTGCTGCTGTTGCTGCTGCATCTGTGCCTGGTGCATCTGCTGCAAGTGATTCAGCGCTCGCCCCTGTGCAAGAGCTGCCTCGTGCTGGTCTTGGAGGATCTGCCTAATCTGCTGGTGGTTGGCACGGTGTTCGCGTATGAGCTCTTCGCGCGCGGCTTGGATCTGCTCGCGTTGCTCGGGGTAGGGAATGTGGTTGCGGTTGTGGTTGTGGTCGTGGTTGTGATTGTGATTGTGATTGTGATTGTGATTGTGATTATGATTGTGATTATGATTATGATTGTGGTCATGGTCATGGTCGTGATGATGATGACAATGGTAGTGGTGATTGTGGAGAGCCGGAGCAGCACGAACCGGATAATGGCGTCGTGGTTCAGGGCCATCACCAGCACGGCCAAATCGTCCGGGGAGGATGGCAAGGACTGCGCCGTTGTGGGGAGGGGGCCTGGGAGAAAAAGTTAGCTTGGTACGGAACGGGATTGAACAAATCTTCGTGTTGTTGATACGCCAGCCATTGTGAACAGTAGTCTACATACTGACTATATTGCTGGGCATCGTGCCAATACCCATTACATCGTTGTATGGGAGTAGGGGCTGTTACATAGGGATTATAGTAAGGGTGTACGTACGCTGCGGGGTGATGTGCATATTGTATATAATGCAGAGGACGAGGTGCTGCTGCTACTACTGCTGCAGCTGCGGCATCTCTGTGTGCCAACTGATCACCGATCATGTGGTAAGGAAAGGCATCGGCTGCTGCTGCGGCTCGGCCCCTGCGCTCATCTTCTGCGCTCTTGACACGATCCGACATCTCCACCATGAGGTCGGCGTCGGAAAGATGTGGATTTTCTGCCTTGACTTTGGCCATGGCCTCATCAGCCGCTTTCTTGACTTCTTGTTCATGCCTATCTTCCACGTTGTCATGGAGCGGACAGCGACCCTGTGCAATGTCGCCAAAGTGATTGTAGTCCTTGACATTCTTGGAACAAACATAGCTGCAATAAAAATTAGACCCTCTCAACAAGTGTATTATCAAGACCCAAGACTTACCATTGCAAGTTCTTGCAGTGAGAGCACGTCATCTTGTTACAGCCAAATTCCTTCACAAACGGATGCTTGCAGTTGTTGCAGTGTCGGATCAGCGCATCAGACATGGCTTCTTCAACAACATGTCGTAACGTGAGTTGCCCATCCTTCTTGGCCTCTGCACAGCTGAGCGGGACATGTGTCTCTTTTTGACACAGTCGGCAGCTGATTTTACCACACTTTGTGCTCTGGCACCGGAATTCTTTGTCAACCTCCGGCGGCGGACACTCCATCTTAAAGTCACAAAAGGGACATTCCGACAAAAAGTCAAGTCCTGCAGCTGCTAGATCTTGTTGTTGCTGCATATGCTCCAATCGCTCAAACGTCTTGTCACTCAAGACTTGTTGAAGCTGGCCACGCGTAAATGTGCCTACGCACTTGTCGGTTGCAAAGCACACTGGCCGACAGTGAGACATGCCCATCTCTGTTTCGACATACTGTTTAGGACAGTCGACACAGAAGAAGTGGGCAACATCGCCACTGCAGCTTATCATTCGATTAAGGGGAAAGTCAGAAAAGCAGCACTGGCACTCGCCCATTTTGCCAGTCATCTTTGATTCCTGTAGATTATCCTCTTCCGCTTGCCTTGCCTCTTCAACCTTGATGCGCTTAGCTGTCTAGTGTTAGTGATGGTTTGTGGTACTTTGCCAATACGGACAACAGGCTCCAGAACTTGATATTTACGAAAAGAGGGCCCCCGAAAATAAGACCACCCAGGAATAATTTGAGCATCCAGGCAGAAGCTAATATAAAAAAAATAGTCACTCACCAGTCTCGCGCTCGCTCTTCTTCTTCGCAGCGTACAGCTCCTTTGGAAGTTGGCTCCCACGTTCAATCAGTATCTGCTCGGCGCCACGTTTGCTGCGCGCTTTACCAATCTTCGCAAATGATGTGTGGATCTTGCGATAATTCCGTAGTTGTTCCTCAATGAGCCCGTAGCTTTTAAACAAAGTTTTTTGTGTGTTCAAAATATTGGCAATATGCCGAACCGGAACGACGGGAAATTCGTCCTTGAGTAAATCCAGCCTGTAGAAATAAGTGTCAGTCAAAGCTTGAAGAATTAACAGCCAAACGAGCGGAGTGAATGGGAGTAGTGGTTGGTGGTGCACTAGAAGTTAACGCTAGAAATAGTAACCCTGGCTGCGAGGACCATGGAAGCGCATATTGACGTCGCGCGGGGTTTTGCTCTAGAAATATTGTGAAAAAATCATCAGCTGCAGCACACAAGGCGCTCCCTTTTTCTACATGAATAGTACTGTGACTTGGTCTGACAAATTTGCCACAGGATTGCACAGCTCAAGGCCTTGGTATCTCTTTATTGAAGTCGCTCCGCGTGACCAATATGATACATTCAACTTATTCGAGTGCGAAGCCTGGGATTTTTACCAAGAAAAATAGTGGAAATGGTACGTACGCATCCTGTTCATACAAGGGTACCTCTGAATCTTGCTCGCCCTTTTCATATTTGCCCAAATCGTCGCTAAGCCCTCTCTTCCTCTTTAGATTTTTGCCAACTTCATCTGCTTCTCTTGGGTATGCTCCTGCATCGAGAAGTACAGTGACAATATTTTGGCATTGCGTTATGGTTCGCGTGGTATCCGTGCTTGTCCTGCGGATCGAATTCAATGCGTGGTCCACAGCGATATCTGGAAGAACATTCAGGATCATCTCCAAGCATGCTGCTTCTGTGACCAGTTCGGCATCGCCACTTATTGTGATTGGATCATCTGAAGGTGGCACGTCAATGTCCGGAATAGCCGTCAAATCGATTATCGTATGATTGCCGCTGCCGAATTTAGTATTGAAGTGAGTATCGAGGTTCGTGAAGGGGTCATTTGATCCTAAAAACGAGGCCTCTGGAGATGGACTCAATCGCGCATGTATGATTTCCAGGTCGTCTTCGTCATCGGACAGTTCAATGACCTCGCAGTTCAACTGAAGGTCGAACTGAGCCATGACGTGCGTTCTAGACAAATGGTAATGAGATATTCCTATATTTAGGGAGATTGACAATCGGCCAGTCCGGGTTTTGTTAGGCTGGTGGATATCGGCAGACGCTTATGACCGAAGTACTGGCGGAATTATACGAGGCAGACAGATCGGGGGCCAATGTCTCTCAACTACAGCATTCACTTGTAGCTTACGTTGAGCCTACCGGAGATGAATTAAGATTGAACCAAGACATGAGTTATTACTGAATAAGTTGGGTGGGGGAGGATAAGAGAGAGAGTGTAGGAGGGAGTGCGTAAATGAAGCCTGTTCGAGATTCACCACAGCCTGGTTGATACTGCTAGCCTTGGTGGCTTCACGTGTCGCAAGTTGAAGTGCGTACAAAGAAAAGAACGAGAATGATGAATTGAGAAAATCGATGTAGATTGCGGTGTTGACTCTGTTCTAGCAAGCGCAGGTCGTAGTGAGATCAAAGTGATGTCGCGATTCGAACGGATGGAACCAAACAAGCATGCGCGCTAGACAAGAAGACAAGAGACAGCAGCTACGTGCTACAAGATTCGGAACGGGCAATGGCCATGTCCGCGGTGCCGGCCTTCATCGAGCGTGACCAGAGACAAACATGAAGTCGAAAAGGAACGCAGAGTGCACGTTGCTCAAGGTGGGATCGATGTTTCGCCTAGGCCATCCTTCGCCTTATCGACAGGTAGGCTAACCACTTTGTCCCAGCCCTATGGCCCTGAGCAGCGACCACCCGAGAGAAATCATATCTATTTGTGGCATCGCCATAAGGATACCCTAGTTGAGAGCTAGAGCGAATGCCTTTTTTTAGCCTTGCATTCAAACATGTTCCCACATCCTGTTCTCGACATAACTATACACATGAGTGACACCCCGCGCTTTTCGACGGCACACGTCGGGAAGAGAAAGAAGTGACTTTTGCGGGGACATGCGACAGAGATGCAAAGGATGTGGGGACCACGTATAGGATGACTCCTCCACCAAACGTGGGGCAGCATCTAGACGGACACTATAGCAGTTCCACATATTTAACGACCTGTCCCAGATCGACATAATCTAGCCTCCGTTCCTCAGCAAAGCTGCACCGTAACCATGACCTCAACTACCAATCTCCCAAAGGGAAGCTCCCCAACTCTCGCACTCGTTCATCCCACCGAAGCAGAGAAGCTCATCCAATTCAACCTCAATGGCGCTGAATGGAGCGGCGCCCTCTCTCAGCCCACCTACTTGCGTCGTGAAATCGCCCTCTCACAACAAGCACTCACGCGAGATGGCGGTATGAGTTACTGGATTCTCGTCGACACATCTTTACCGAATAATCCTTTAGATCCATCGTCCGGAACCCGCCTGCCCCTCGCGAGTTGTGAAACGTACCGCAAGAAGGCACTTGTATGGCAGGACGGAAAAACGCAAGAAGTGGTCACTCATGGCATTGGAAGCGTATTTTGCGCACCACACTTGAGGAAGAGAGGATATGCTCAGAGAATGATGACGGAACTAGGAAAGGCATTGAAAACGTACCAGACGGGTGAAGAGAAGGAGTGTCTGTTCTCTGTGCTCTACTCCGACATTGGAAAGGTAAAAAAAAGTGTTCTTTTGTAAACTCGGAGGTCATTTGTTGACAAACATAGACGTTCTACAATGATCTAGGCTGGGAGCCGTTCAACTCGTCCCACATCTCCATCCCAGCAGGCATTTCTAAGCATATAAACGCAAGTAGTCTCCCAGCCGCCCGGCCGTTGTACGCTGAGGACCTGGAAGAGCTATGCAAGATCGATGATACTATCATGAGAAAGAGTCTCGAGTCACGGCCAAAAGGAAGCAACATTGCAATCGCGCTTCTGACAAACATCGAGACGATTCAGTGGCACCAAGCACGAGAGGAATTTATAGGGGCAGAGATTTACGGCAAGGTACCAAAAGTCAAAGGAGCTGTAGTTGGTACAGAGAGAGGAAAGCGAATCTGGTGCTATTGGACGCGCACGTGGTACAACTCAAACCCCTCTGAGGTCAAGGGAAATACGCTCCACTTGCTACGGATAGTCGTTGAAGACGGAGATGCGACAGAATACAGTCACGATGCTGCTATAGCGGCAATCATGGTGATGGCGCAACAAGAGGCGGAGGAGTGGAATTTGGAGCACATCGAAGCATGGAACCCTGCACCAGCCACTATTTCCGCTGCTCACAGGTTGGAGCCAGGTGCGCAGGTGGTTGATCGAGATTTTGAGAGTATCGCCAGTCTGCAATGGTACCCGCAGCACCAAGGGCCAATGGCGGACAAGATTGACTGGGTTGGCAACGACAAGTATGGATGGTGCTGAGCGGTTGATGGTCCACGCTTGACAAGGGTGGCTGTTTCCACGATAGGGAAGAGGACGTTCGTGCTTGATAATAGTTGAACTGTTAAATGCACTTGCAGATGCAAGCACATGTAAAATTTCTTCCTCGGTCAACCGGCAAGCCAGAAGAGTCAATGAAAAAAAGAAGGCCTGTCAGATTGCCATCAACGTCCTGCCTTCCAGATCGACCGAAGTACGAAACCGGTTGGCTGAAGATCATCGCCACACTCGCCGAAGCAAGTGCAATAAGGCCTCACTCCGGGACACCGAGGCTGAAACTCATCAACCAGGTTGGAGAATCTGTAGCTTTTGTAAAGAGCTCAGAAGAGGAAACGTACTATAGCTGTTGTTGGGTTAGTAGATGCAGGTGGTGCTGAGCAGGCGGTAATTCTTACAAATGATTCTAAGGCATGTTAGTGAAGTTCTGCAGTTTCTCTGTCATAGTAGGGTACTAACCTATGAAGTATCGTCAACATGATTTTTCTCGGAGGGGACGGGGGACGGTCGTATTTTATACGCCTTGACCTGGCCTGTGCACACACGGAAAAACGGCGGCCCTGTAAAATTTTACAGCCGAAGATGGGCCGGCGCCGACCTCTTACCGATGCACCCCGTGACGCCGACACCGCCGACCAAAGCACAACTGCAGGAACAGGCAAGCATAACATGGCGGGGCACAGGTTGTGATCGCGGGGCATTATGGTGGTTTGGGTTTGGGTTTGGTAGGGCTTGGAGGACCTCACTGCATTTTGGTGTGTCAAATCTGGTGGCGATGGAGTGGTGTATTCTCCAAAATGCCTTGGCCAGTTGCTGGCGCATTTTCGTGTACGAGCTCTATGATTTGGCAGGACCAGAAGTTTTCCTGAGTCAACTGCGATTTGCGGAGCTACCTTGAACATTGCGTTTCCCCACGGGTCCATCATCACTTTACATCTTGCTTTATTGGCGTACTGTGCAACATCACCTCTCTTGAGTTTTTGGTTCACATTGTTTGTAATTGACAGTCGTTATACATCATGACATCACATACCGCATCCCAGCGCTACCTGAGTACTCGGGGAGGATCTTATGATGTAAGAAGAACCCTGCGAATGAAGCCATGCCTTTGCGTTGATTACACATTCTAATACCGCCTAGCTCTCCTTTGAGGAAGTCGTTCTCAAGGGCCTTGCCTCTGACGGCGGTCTCTTCATCCCCGAAGAAATTCCCACACTTCCCGAGGACTGGGCGTCGAAATGGCAGCACCACTCCTTCGAGGAGCTCGCATACGAGATCTTCTCACTCTACATCTCCCCATCTGAGATCCCTGCCGCAGACCTGAAGGACATTATCCGCCGCAGCTACGCGACCTTCCGTGCAAAGGACATCACCCCGACCGTCACAATCGACAAGGAGAAGAATATACATTTGTTGGAGCTGTTCCACGGGCCTACGTTTGCGTTCAAGGATGTCGCACTCCAGTTCTTGGGCAACCTGTTCGAGTGCTTCCTCGTGCGCAGGAATGAGAACAAGGTGGGTCGTGAGAGGGAACATCTGACGGTTGTTGGCGCGACGAGTGGTGATACTGGCTCCGCAGCCATCTATGGACTGCGCGGGAAAAAGGACGTGTCTGTCTTCATCATGCACCCGCATGGTAAAGTCAGCCCTGTTCAGGAGGCGCAGATGACAACCGTCATGGACGCCAACGTGCACAACTTGGCTGTGGATGGCACATTCGACGACTGCCAGGTGCGTGAAATGCAGTGCACAACCACATGAATACCCAACTGACATACCCAGGACTTTGTCAAAGCTCTCTTCGCCGACCCCGAGATCAACAAGACGCACCAACTTGCTGCCGTAAACTCCATCAACTGGGCGCGCATTCTCGCCCAGATTACGTACTACTTCCACGCGTACTTTGACCTCATCCGCCAGCCGTCCTTCCTCCCGGCATCTACTGTCCGTTTTGTCGTGCCCACGGGTAACTTTGGCGATATCCTGGCTGGTTACTTCGCGAAGCGCATGGGATTGCCCGCCGAGAAGCTCGTTATTGCGACAAACGCCAACGATATCCTTCACCGCTTCTGGGAGTCAGGGAGATACGAGAAGAAGCCCGTACACGGCCAACAGGCCGAGGGTGGTCTGCCAGAGGATGGCGTCAAGGCGCATGAGGGAGGTGTGAAGGAGACACTCAGCCCAGCAATGGACATTCTCGTCTCCTCAAACTTTGAGCGATTGCTGTGGTTCCTCGCGTACGACGTATACAGCACAACCTCAGACGCCGTCTCGCAGCGACGCAGCCAAGCAGGCGACCATGTGCGCGAGTGGCTCAATGACCTCAAGTCAGAGGGCGGTTTCGTCGTGGACTCACAGATCCTCAGCAAAGCCCAATCGGACTTTGCATCCTACCGCATCGGTGATGATGAGACTATTGAAACCATCAAGGCCATCTTCAATGCGCCTTCATCCAAAAGCTACGTTCTCGACCCCCACTCCGCCATCGGCATCGCCGCCGCGCTACGCTCTGTCAGCGTCTCGGGCCCCCCATCTACACATCACATCGCGCTCGCCACGGCACATCCAGCAAAATTTGCCAACGCGGTGGAACTTGCGCTGCCGGAGCAGAAGGAGTACTTCCAGGAGAAGGTACTTCCCGAGGAGTTCAAGGGGTTAGAGGACAAGCCAAGGAGGGTCAGCCACGTCAAGAAGGCGGATGGCTGGCAGGGCGTGAGGAAGGTGGTTATTGCAGAGGTGGAGGCAGAACTTCAGGCTGCAGAGAGTGCGGGGCAGTAAATGGTGTGGTTTGATCAGAGTGATTTTTCTCATTGTATGAAAGGGTAGATGCTAGTATTTTAGACTCGGTGCTGGAGCATGGAAATCCATTTTTTGACAGTCTTTGACATTTCAAAAATAAAATAAGAATCAGAACCAACGCGTAAACTGGGTTGCAGAATACAAAGAGGTGTCATACTATCAACTATCAGAATGATATTGCCACACTTGCCCGTGGTAGGTATACACCGCCACATCTACACACACACACACACCGTCACACGTCCATGTGGAAACGAAACAAGATTCCATCAGCAGTTCCACAACTCCCTTGACAATGCATAGCGTGACAGTCCGATGATTGTATTCTGCACGAGAGAACCAGACACAACACAGCACACCACAACATGTATAAACACGAATTAAAAAGAAAACGTCCCTCTTTCTAAACTGATAATTTAGTTCTCTCCCAACAGTCCACGTTCTATTGTTACATACAGCTCGAGTTTTTTATTTCATTTATCCACGACGCTACAAGTAACGCCCTAGATGCAACTCTGGGATTCGACTGATCGACTACGGGGGGTATAACAACATCTGTGTCTCTGTCTATCTATCTATCCATCCACCCACCCACTCATTCAGATCCTTCCCCGCATGCTGCAGACGAAGCTCGACTAAGAGGCGTCCACTGTAAGAGCTACAAGTAACCGCATACATGACTAGTTTCTCCCAGAGCAGCAGACTTTGTCCAACCTTTTATTCAAAAAAAACTTCTATTCATCTCGTCTTGGGCCGCTGGGCCCGCGCGTTTGCGTCACGGGATCTCTCCCGGGCACGGCATGGCGCCAGAGATCTTCGTCTTGCTCGTGTCTTGGTATCCGGTGCGTGTCAGCGGTCATGTGCGCCGTGGATGTTGTGATTCCTAGTCTGAGCTGAGATTTCATCAGTTATTATGGATTCTAAGGTGGAAAGGGTCAGCGTACTCGTCATATGCGTAGCTTGGCATTGCAAAGTCTGTGGCGGCGTGGTTGAGGATGGTGGGGTCGATTTCGGGGATGATTGTTGTTGGTGTTGGCTGAGATTGTGGTTGTGGTTGTGCATGTGTGGAGTGTTGTGGAGTGCTATGGAGGAGAGAGGACGGTACACTGACTTGCTCGGGAGTGGTGGAGTTGACCTCTATAATTTTGTCGTCTTCGACGCGGACTTCATGGTCACGGAGACGGCGCATGAGAGAGAGGAACTGCGAGTTCTGGAACTTCTCGCTTGTGTTGTCGGCGACCTTTTCGAGGAGACGGCCGGCTGTTGCGGCCATTTCGTTGTCGTCGTTTGCTGGTTGTTGCTCGGGCTTCTGCTCATCCAGCACTGATTCCGGAGGTCGCATGTATCCCGCCGCGTCAATCTCCTGCCACAAAGGCTCCGCGCTCATGGGCACTTGGGTGCTGAGTGGGTATTGCGACATGAGTCTCTGGTTGATTGCCCTGATAAGTGACTCGGCACGTGTCTTGACCTCTTGTGGGGCGTCGCGATTGGCGATCCTCTGCAGTGAGTCGACGATCCACCTCCCTTCGTTGGCGTCTTGCACAAGGTGGCCGTTCTTCTCGAGTCGGTCCATGCTGTCGAGGTAGGATACGGCTTCCTCGGTCCTCCCAAGACCCATCTCACTCCAGACCTGAATGGCCGAGTAAACAGCTAATATAAATGTTAGCAGGCATGGTGTAGTCGCAAGATACTACACACCTGGCCGCGTTTCCCGTATCCGCATAAGAAGAGGGTCCATCTCACCCGGCCGGTCCAACTCCATCTCCACACCTGCAGCCCCCGAGTCCAACTGCTGCGACTGTGCCTGCTCTGCGACTACTTCGTCGAACATGTCCTGCTGCGCCTGCGCAAAAGCCTGCTCAAAGGCGGCCTCATCGAATGCAGGCACCGCATCCTGCGCCCGCTGTTTCCCCTGCGCCACCTCGGAGAGCGGCGCGACGTTTTGGAAGCTGGGCGTCTGCATGTAGGGTGACGCAGCGAAGCCGTTGATGCCATATCCAGACATGCCCCCAAACGTGTTCTGCTGCATTAGTGGGGCCTGGGCGACTGGCGCCTGCTGTCTCATAAAGTCTTGGTGCCATGACGACGCCGCATTTGCTGCTTGCGCGCGTTGCTGCTGCTGCTGCAAGTGCTGTGGCGGCGGAGAGGCGATGTTTAGGCGCTGGAAGTCGTTGGCCCAGTCGGGCGCTTGGGGAGCCTGTGCAAAGTGCCGAGGATGCGCGAGGTGCGGAGGAGGGATATGTTGGTGTTGGTGTTGGTGTTGGAGGCGGAAGTCGGGCTGCGGCGCGGTAGGACGGCCTGCTTGGAAGGCGTCAAATTCGTGGTCTATCGCGCCCGTGTTGGCGGCTGCAGACGACCGGAAGCCCTGGTTACAGCTGAGAAGAAGGCTCCATGTCGCGCCATGTCAACTAACCTGTGACGGAGAATGGCGCCCGACTAGGCGGTCCTGCTGCAGCGTCCGGTCGACGGTGGTGTGCTTTTGGAAGGTCTGGAGGGCGTTCGAGGGCCCGCAAAGAGTGTCTGCCATGGCTGCTGTGTACGTGGCTGCTGTCACGGCATGCTACAGCCAAAAGGGAGGAAAGCGATGCGCCCGTGTTGCGGCACCGGCAACTGGGGAAGCCTCTCGGTGATGACCAAAGGCCGAGGCTCCTTTGCGGACCGCCCGTGCACCATCAGCAGCATGTCATTCTGCGCAAGCAGCACGTGATGGACTCCATGCCCTCAGTGCGCACTGCACACAATGGACCCTGGCCCTTGCTACCATCGATATCAGGTGCTTGCAGTGTCTTGCTTCTCTCTCTGCAGCGTCTCCTGCCAAGTGGCTCGTGATGCACCCGGCACTCACTCCGCCCATCTGCGTCAACGCTTACATGGCCGCTGCACCATGGTAAGCAAGCGGCAACGCAAGAGTTGTCGCCATCTTGGACGAAAGACGTGCGGCTGATGAGCCCTACCGGTAGTCTGCAGTCCGCAGGCCTTGGGTCCCACCAAGGCTGATAACCCCACCCGCTGCCACAGGGGGCTAGAGTTTGGTTCAGAAGGGCAAATGATCACGATGCTCTCGTGTTTCAGGAAGCGCTCTGTGTGCATTCCAGCCGTCTCAACAGCCATGTACTGGTGACAAGGAGAGTAGGTGTGAGTCTACAAATAGAGACATGTAGACGCCGCACAGGGGCACGGAGAGACGTAAACGCTGCATGATAATAGAGACAGACAGACGTAAACGCCGCATGAGAACAGCAAGTAGCCGGTTTCGACTTTGCTAATGGACGAGGCTGACAGCCGCACTCATCTCCAAGCGCTGACAAGAGCCCCGCAGAAGCTTGCAGGGGGTGGATGTGGTCCTGAGAGATGTCCCTCCTCTTCAAGGTATCACCAGCCCGCAGAGTTTCAAGACACTGCAAACACAACAGAGCACGCAAATCAAGCAGAGCCACACAAAAGCTACGGAGGCGGCAATGTGGACATGTACACAGCGGTTACATCTGTCGCGCAAACATGACTGCAAGGCCACCAGACCAGCTTATTGCTGCCTGATGACTAGCTGCATTTGCCTCTGCATAGTGGCTTGCATTTTGGCCCCAAATATGGTGGACGGGAGGGATCCTTTGATATTCGACTGCCATCGCCCATGTCCTCTATTCGACCTTGATTCCTCATTACCTGCCGTGCTGCACTGTGTCAGACTGCTCGTGCTACTCCTCTCATCATCACCCCGCCCCCGCAGCGTACAAGACAACATCACACATCACAAGGTTTTTTGACCTGTTTGCTTCTTGAGTTTTGCCGTCGAATTTTTGGTTAGATTTCTTTATCACTCAACCTTCCTCATTACTTCATCCCTTTGTTGAAGCCATGCCCCCCGCAGACGAATGGGACTACGAGGACGAGTGGTACAGCGACCGCTACACCAGCGGAGCCCGCCATGTCATACCCAAAGTGCCCGCTCCACCACCGCCCAAAACCCGCGAAGACGACGAATATGGCCGTCACAGCTACGGTCGTCGCCAAAGTGAGTACTTGACTCCAGAAGTCCACTACAAGACTGGTCTGCACCGCACGCGCTCGCAAGGCCACTCCCCCGCTCCAAACGTCGTCATCCACAACATCACGCGCATGGACAACGAAAGCAGCCCCAATGTGCGCACAGAGCAAAAGAGCCAAGAAGCCAGTCCGCGTGGCCGCAACAAGAAAATGCCTGGAGAGTGGGACCTGGAAGAGCAGATTGCCGAGTTGAGGCTTGAAGTCACGAGGGATCGACGGGAGCTTTCTCGTTCCCGTGATTACCATCACCACCACGATCATTCGCCCGATCGCTCGTACGAAGACAAGCTGCAGCGCCGTCTTGCTGAAGAGCGACTCCGAGACGCAGAGGAAAAGCTTGGGCGAGAGAGCCATGATTCGTACGAGGACAAGTTGAAGCGACGTCTTGCTGAGGAGCGACTCCGAGATGCAGAGGAAAAGCTTGGGCGAGAGAACCAAGGTTCTTACGAGGACAAGTTGAAGCGACGTCTTGCCGAGGAGCGACTCCGCGAAGCAGAGGAAAAGCTCGAACAGGAAAATCGCGATGAGCTTGCCAGACGCAAGTATGAACTCAAGTACATGCAAGACAAGGCCCAGCGTGACGCCGAGGAGAACCGCATCCGCGTTCAGGAGGAGCGTCTAGAGCAGCAGTGGGAGTTGAGGCGTGAGAAGGAAGACCGTGAGCGTGAGCGCAAGGCCAGAGACGAGGAAGACAAGCGGAACCGCATCATCGCAGAGAACCGCGCAAAGATGTCCAAGGAGCAAAGGGAGCGGGAAGAGGAGAGAGACAGACTTATAGAGAAGATTTCAAGGGACAAGCGAGACGAGGAGGATCAGCGTAACCGCATTGTTGCTGAGAACCGGGCTAGGATGTCCAAGGAGCAGAGGGACCGCGAAGAGGAGCGCGACAGACTTGTAGAGAAAATCTCGAGGGAGAAGAAAGACGAAGAAGAGAAGCGCAGTCGCATCATCGCGGAGAATCGTGCAAAGATGTCCAAGGAGCAGAGGGATCGCGAGGAAGAGCGAGATAGGCTTATAGAGAAGATTTCAAAGGACAAGCGAGATGAAGAGGACCAGCGCAACCGCATCATTGCCGAGAACCGGGCTAAGATGTCCAAGGAGCAGAGAGAGCGTGAGGAAGAGCGTGAGCGCATCGAGGAGAAAATTTCGCGAGAGAAGAAGCAGCAAGCCGAGGAGCGAGAGCGACTTCTCGCCGACCTTGAGAAGAAGGCTGCTCGGGCAAAGAAAGAAGAGCAGGAGCAACGTGAGAAGTTCATGACCGACATGGAGAAGAAGGCTGCCAAGGAGAAGAGGGATGCTGCCGAGGAGCGTGAGAAGATTCTAGCCAAGATTGCAAAGGAGAAGCGAGAAGAAGAAGAGCAGCAAAACAGGCTGCGCACCGAACTCGAGAAGAAGGCCGCCAAAGAACAGCGCGACGCCGCCGAAGAGCGCGAGAGGATCTTGGCAAAAATGGCCAAAGAAAAGCGCGACGCTGCTGATCAGCGCGAGAAAATGCTCGCAGACCTCGAGAAAGAAAAGCATGCCCGTGAAGCCGAACGCAACCGCATCATCCACGAGAACGAGCTGAAACTAGCCAAAGAAGCGATTGAGCGCGAGGCCAAAGCCAAATCCGCCGAAGACGAACGAAAACGCATCATCGCTGAGAACGAAGCCAAGATTGCCAAAGAAGCCCTCGAGCGCGACAACAAGGCCAAGGCCTGGGAAGAAGAGCGCAAACGCATAATCCTCGAGAACACGGCCAAACTTGAAAAGGCTGAACGCGAGGCAAAAGCAGAAGCCGAACGCGTCCTCAACGAATATCGAACCAAGAAAGCCAAGGAAGAAGCCGACGCCAAATCCGAGCAAGAACGCATCATCTACGAGTACGAGCGCAAAAAGGTCCTCGATGCTGAGAAGGCGAAACGCGCAAAGGAAGAACTTATGATGCAAATCCGTCTTGAGGAGGAAGCCAAGAAGAAGAAGGACAAGGAAGAGTACGACGCATTTCAACGCAAGCAGAAAGAGGAAGAGGAGAAGGAGAAGGAGAAGAAAGCAGCGCAAGAAAAGGAGCTAGAAGAGGGCATGCGCAAACGTCTTGCGCAGTTCGGCTTCCAGGAGAACCAAATCCAGGCGATGATCAGCCCCGAGGAGCAGAAGAGGCTGCAGTTACAGCAACAGCAGGGCATGACGCCGCTCAATCCGCTAAGGATTGCACCGTCACCCACATACGCAAAGGTCAGGAGAGAGTACCTCGACATTGAAACACTTCATTACTACGACATCCCTTATGAATATGACGCCGTAAGTTTCCTGAACCCCCTGAATCAGCTCAACGACTAATCTTCCCCCACAGGATCCAAACTTCATCATCGTCTTGCGCGAAATGTCCCAGCGCGAAACAGAGATTCTCTTTGAGCACACGCGGCGTCTGCGCGCCGGAGGCAATGGCAACCGCCTGTTCATCAAGGATGAAGGGAGGGGTCGACACGGCAAGGAGTATGCGTTTGTAAGACGCCCAAGTCGCTCGAGGTCGAGGGGCGATGGTGCAAGGTCAACTACCAAGGTGAATTTGTCGGGGATGTTGTTCAGATAGGGAGGGGACGAACAGGATGGGGAGGGAAAGGAAAGGGTCATGAGATATGAGATATGAGTTTCGTTTTGCTGTGCTTTACTTTGGGGTAGTATACCATTCCATTCAATCTTCTCATTTAGCTTATTCTCCCTTTGTCTTGTCCGTGCAATAATTTCCCCTTCTCTCCCTCTTTCTATTCCATTACATTCCATTCCATTCTATTCTACCCCCCAGTCTCCTACACGTAGCTTATCGCAAAGCGTGTGGCCTAGCTATCCATCCATCTCTACGCGTCGTAATCCTGGACGCGTGCTGCATGCCCAGCCAGCAAGCTGTTCAGCTCCTCACCGGTTCGGCACCACTCGTGCATATGCGCCATGTACTTATTTACTAGGATTTTCCAAAGTGCGCAGCGTGGCCAATAAAAAAGTAACCGGTGAGGTCCCCCTTTTTTTTCTCTTCTTGTTTAGCGCGTGTAGGACGCTGACTGTTCTGCATTGCATTGCGGTGCGGTGCAAGTACTACTTTTTTTTTCCTGTTCTGCTTGACGACACTTTTTCTCATCTTGAGTGGATGAGCGAGACTGGGAAATTTTAGCAGAAGCTGGGATGCCTGGAACGACTGGTTCCGTTGACGGCACGATTGAGATCAGGTGGAATTTGTGGTGTTTATTTGGACTCGTTGTATATTTCTGGTGAGGCCGTGCAGGTGAGGAAAATACGGTTTGTGCGGTTGATGTGCGCAGGATTCAAACCAGACCATCATGAGCAGATTGGAAGGTGGAAATGCAAACATCATGATATGTCCCTTTATTTTCGCCATTGTGTGCAAAACTATCCCTATCTTTTTTCGCTTTGTCGTTTATCAAGTAATTACAAGAACCGCTGCTTTAAATCCTACACAACCCTTTCCGATTTTTTGATCGCAGTCTCTTGCAGCTCGGTATTCTCCAGGTCTCTACTATTAAACATACCGAGAACACTACTGACCTTTTTATTTTTTTAAAGAGACTGGTTGTACTACAATTATTTTCCGGCATAAATTTTTATTATCCATTTTAATCTTCTAGATCCGTGGTCAAAGATGATCAAAGGAAACTTTTTCTGGTTGAAGATTTTATGGGTTGCTTCCTGTATGTAACATGGGATGTAGTTTGAGACACGGTTGGCAGGTAAATTGAAGTCCCTATCAGACGATCTGTTGTGAAAAACTGTTCAGAATTATTGGATTCTGTGGAAAGGGGCATAATTTTAACAATTTAGGCCTTTGGGGCTGCGGGACTGTGGATCTGGATAGTCAAAGGGCGGGTAGGAGCCGGAATGAATCTAGTAAAAAAATGCGCAAGTCAAGTTGAAAACAATGCATCCTGAAAATGTAATTCTGTAGTTGGGATGTTCAGTGCCTACGAAGGACACTAGAGAGTCAGTTGTCGAGGCTGTCAAACGTCATGTTCGGCCCCCCGTTCGCAACCCCACACTCACTCTGGAGACCATGAATGGCGCAATCGCTCTGGTCATGCGCACCTGCATTAGCTGCAAATTTCACTATTAGAAGTAGCATGGTCGGCCCGTAAAGCTCATTGAGTATTCAATTCCTTGAGGCCCCAACGTTTTGATACGCTGTCGTAAGTAGATGAAAGGATTTCCCAATTCACACACACACACACACACACACCTCACGTCTGCGCACCACCAAGATAAATTTTCTCTTTCCGATTCACAGGTTCAGAACATAAATTGTTAATTTACACACGCAAGGAGTTGGATGACGCTCGACGTGATAGGACAACATGGTGCTCGAGATTGGTAGAACATCAACCATCACGGTATTCACGGGTCGAGTACATAATGGTTCCACATGATGCTCGCACGCCATAAGTTACAACGTTTGCAAACTATGGTTGACCTGAACGAGTAGAAACAAGTTTGCTATTATTCAATCCTTTTTCCATGATTTAGTAATCCTCGTTGTATTTTTTGGGCAATCTGCCTACTGTATTTCCATCATCTATAAATCCCCATCCTTTCTCATCTTTACTCATGCACGCTTGAAGTCTTCAATCACACACGTTTGGTATACCAACACATTACACAACATACATTATCTATCATCCATCTCCATCCACCATACAACTCAACATGACTGCCCCAAGTCTACTTCCCAGCAGCTTCATCGGCTTGGTCTCCTCCGCCTTTCCCTCAGAACTGATCCTCCAGACTGTTCAATGTCTGCCATTTGGCGACGGGAAAACCATTGCCAGTCTTCGTAGTGCACACCCACGCATCAAGAATATTCTCGACAATTACGAGCGTTCTGTGACCAAGAGCTTTGTCAATACTGAGCTTCGCCATGCAGCAACAGATTTTCCATGCAACCAAGGAAATCTTAGATACAAATGGCTTGCGCAGTGCGTTAAAAGGTACGACGTCGTAGATGATGTTATGGGTGCACTTGTATGCGAGAAGAACTGCTTTGCAGTAGAGCGACACAACATGGCACTAGTCAACACTGGACTACTGCTCATGTACCAAATTCTGTCAAAAGGTAAGCCACTGAATCAGCTGAACTATGACCAATTTAATACTAACCGCCTTACAGAAACACAAAACGCAAAACTCGCATTCATCAAGTCTCTTCCAAGAGACCCCTTAATAGCGATATATCTTGTTCTGCACCACGCCACCATCGCAGCACGCTACCATGGCTCGGGGTGGATTCACCAGCGGCCAAGTGGCCAACTCATGGACTTTAACCAATTGTCCTTTCGCAACGAGCTTGAATTCTGCTTTGCGGAGGGTATGCTCAACATTGGGCCCAAGTTCATCTCCGACATGCTTCTCAGTCATGCCAAATCTGATGCAGAGGCAACCTTGCTGAATTTGTACCATGACCACAGTATCCACAAAGGGGATTCGACATCCGGGGGCGAAGGGGAAGGGGAATTTGTTCCGCCCAGGACCCAGGGCCCAGCAAGACAAAACGGAAGCATGGGGAGAAGTCTATTCACCACACTGCTTGAAAGAATGGCGGAGACGATGGATTGTCCTTTGGAGGACGTGAGGACCTCCGTCGAGCAGGATATTGAGATCCTGGATCACTCACTTGCGTATCTGAATCTGGTGGGTAAGGAGAGGCTGCTCCAGGGGCTCGACTTGGAGCGTGTGGGAGGGGGAGGGGAATCGACCTCGTGATTGTTTTGTTCTTGGTTTGTGGGTGGATAGCGTTTTTTTGTTACCCAAGAGGAAATGGAGCAGCTAGCTAGATGTTGCTCTAAAGCCAGGGGCGTTTTTTTTGCTTTGTCTTTACGAATTATGTCAATGGGGATGATAGACTGCTGGATAGTAGTTAGAGTAGAAATACAATGGAGTTTGATTTTTTCTTTACTTTTTTCTTGCCACTGCTATCAGGTAATTAAAGTTATCACCGTAGCATCTGCGCACGACGTATGAAGGGTAAGTTTTCAATTTGAAGTAGTAGATGGCTTGCAGTGGGATCAGCAAGGTGTTAGAACAACACGAATGAGAAGAATACACCCTTCTAATAGGATACGAAAAAAGGTTGGAAAAAGGTCTGTATTCTTCAAACATGGCATCAAGAAACTTTAATGTCATGTTCTTTGACTTCATTTGCAAACTTCAATGACCTTCCTACACTCTCATTAGAATAACATACATTGCTGAAGATGGCTACGCTGATACGTAATACCTACATTTCTCTCTCCAAATAAGTACTTGTATTCTTTTGCTTAATGGAATTGAATAAATGAATGAATGAATGAATGAGTGAATTGGGTTACTTGCACCAGCGGAGTAATTCATTGACAGCCAATCACACGCCCAGATTAGCAGCGGGGGTCATGTCATTTCCCCAGCTCCTAGGTTACCACCCTCACATGCCCTTGTCCCCCACCACCAACACGCTTCATAGCAGCAACCCCACACTTCCGCCCCAACCCCCAAAATGGACGCCTACAAAGCCAAATACGCCATCCACGAAGCCTGCCGCGAAGGCCACAGTAAGCCCCGCCCCCTCCTCCCTAATACCCTTTCCCCGCGCATCCCTAACGCCTCTCTCCCGCCCTACAGCATCAATCGTCGAATCGCTCCTCGCCTCGAACCCCAAACTCGCATCCCTCCGCGACCCCGACGACCGCCTCCCCATCCACTGGGCAGCATCCTACAACCACCTCCCCATCATACACCTCCTGATACAATCCCCAACCTTCGACCCGGACGTCACCGACGCCAGCGGCTGGACCCCCCTCATGATGTCATGCTCGCGCAAGGACGGCGACGCCATCGCAGCCGTGCTCCTCCAAAAGGACGCAGACCCCAACGCCAAGACCACGCAGGGCCAGACGGCCCTGCACTTCTGCGCCTCAAAGGCGAATCTCGACGTCGTAAGGCTGCTTCTTGCGGCGAAGCCGAAGCCCGCGTCCGCGAGACTAAAGGATAAGAGGGGCCAGTTGCCGCTGCATCGCGCGGCGGCGGTGGGGAGCGTGCCGGTGCTCAAGGCGCTGCTGGAGGCGAGGAGCCCCGTCAATGCGACAGACATGGATGGCATGACGGCGTTGCATCATGCGGTTAGCGAGGGCCATGGGGATGCGGCGTTGCTGCTGCTGCAAAAGGGGGCGGAGTGGGACAAGCGGGATGCCCAGGATCATGTGCCGCTGGATTTGGCGCCCGATGCGAAGACGAGGACGTTTATTGTGCAGGCGGCGGAGAGGGAGGGAATCGAACTGGAGTGAGTCAAAAAGGAGGAGGGGAGAGGGGGCGAGGGACGTATGTGGATGTGTATGGATGTGTACAATACTGGCGCGATGTGATGTGATACGATATGATATGATACCCAGGGCATTTGAGATGGCGTACACAATGGTTAGCACAGCATAGCATAGCATGACATGACATGGGCATAGCATAGCGTGAAATGAAATTTATTTTACTTGATTCATCATCTTCATAGATGTGACTCTTCCAGTCACAACTGAGCTACATTCTACCCACATGTCATATCTACTACTTCATAGTCTGCACCAACTCGCGGTAAATCTTCTTGAGATCCGCAACATCCCCTTCCAGCTCCTCGACCTTCTCCGTCTTCTCGCCCAGCATCTCCAGCGTAGTTTGATACCGCTCATTCATGGCTCTCAGTTCCTTCTCCAAGACATCCACCTTTTGATCCTGACTTTTCTTGTCCTCGACCTCGCGCATCAGCGTGACTACTTCTTCTCTCGCCTCGTCTCTTTGGGCGGTCAAGCGTGCTAGTTCCTCCTTGGTGGTAGCCTTTTCTGATTCG
Source organism: Mycocentrospora acerina (assembly GCA_022701365.1). Taxonomy (NCBI): domain Eukaryota; kingdom Fungi; phylum Ascomycota; class Dothideomycetes; order Pleosporales; genus Mycocentrospora; species Mycocentrospora acerina. Next base: position 439,192 of record JAKUHH010000303.1, read on the forward strand.
AGACGGCGGACTGCAGCGCTCATGCGCTCGACGAGTTGGACCGAGGGTCCAGCGCCAACAGTGGATACGGAGATCATGTCGTTGATTGTGCGGTGGGGAGAGGACATGTTGTCAAAGGGGTCGTCGTGGTCAATGGTGTGGATAGACGGCGTGTTGGAGGTGCTCCCCCTGCCAGTTAGATTTGACAGACTAGACGGTATTGAGTCTTGCCGTTGCAAGGTGCCAATCTCTGGGGTGCGCATGTTTGATGTTGGCTTGAAGCGTGCGCTGGAAGGTCGGCGAGCGTCGTCAAACATGCGGTCCATAGGCGAGAGTGGAATATCTACATGCATAGCGGGAGAAATGGAGCGAGGTAGTGCTCTTCTGCCATATATACCGAGAGGGTCGGGAGAGTGTCTCCGGCTTGCCGTAGATGGTGAGTCGGCGCGGAGGTGATTAGGGTCGCCCAGTTGAACCTGAGACTGCGCTTCTCGCTTCCACCTCATCTTCTCCTCTTCCAGCCGTTGCTGCACTTCTGCCTCCCATACTTTCTTCTCTCGCTCAAGCTCCAGTCGAGCATCTTGGGCCGCTACCTCTGCCTGCGTCAACTTGGCCTGTAGTTTTTGAGTCGACGACTGGTGCTCAGTGAGATCGTGCTCAAGTGTCCTGGCACGTTCGTTGATGCTCTCAAGCTCGTCTTCTAGTCGACGGGCTTTGGAGTTGACATCCCGGGCTTTGCGTCTGACATCAGACTCCCGCTTCGCCGTCTCGTCACGATCCTTCTCAAGCGCTGCAACACGAGATGTCAAGCTAGTCTCTATTCCCTGCCAGTTCTCCGAAGCGAGCGAGTATTGTGATTGAAGGGTCTCAATCTGTCGGAGAAGTTTTGCCTGGGAGTCGCCTGTTGCTGAAGACGTAGCCTCTTCGGAGCGACTGCGAAGAAGTTCGAGTTTTGACTCGAGATTCTGCATTGCACATTAGCATATTTCAATACGGAAAGGGCTATGAGAAATATTACAGCAATCTCGCCGCGCAGCTCAAGCTCAGCGACTTTGGCCTTCTCTTGTTGGTTCTTCGCTTCGTCTCTTGCGGCCTGAAGCTCTCGTTTTGAGCGATCTTCGGCGAGTTTCCTCTCTATGCGCATATTTTCAATGTCTTCCTTGAGCGAAACGGTGGCTTTCTTCTCTGCTTCTAGAGCGCCAGATTGTACCCTCTTCTCAGCGTCCTCTGCCCTTGACAGCGCGTCATTCAGTTGTTTTCGAAGCTCCGATATTGTCAGACCTGCCTCTTCACGTTCCGCTCTGATGACGTCGATGTCCTTTTCGATTCTGCCAATAATTTTCAGCTTTTCCTGCGCAGACTTGTCGGCTGCCTCTGCACGCCGCGCCCTCTCGGATTGTTCCAAGATACCCTTTTCAGCTTTGGATAAGCGCTGCTTGAGGGTGGTGATCTCCTTGTTCTGTTCCTGAGTCTTTGCTCGCAGTGCCTTGATGGTAGTCATGTACTTCATCTCCGTCTTGGAGAGCTTTTGGCCTTCTTCCATGAGCGCAGCGATTTGCGCGTCCTTTTCTGCCAGCTTTTTGTCTGCGGGTGTAGCTTCTGCATCTGACGATGCTGCCTTGGCAGACGAAGCGAGCTGTTGCGAGAGGTATGTGAGCTTGGACTGCAAAGCATCTATACGCTCAAGATGTGAGTTCACTTCCTCGCGGTGTCCTCGGACGGTTTCCTCGTGCACAGTTTGCAGCGCAGACAGCTCAGTTTGGAGAAGGTCGGGGTCTCTTGTGGGAGCCTCTTCGGGCTCTGCAGGCGTGGATGTGTCGACGGAGGGTGTAGAGAGGGTGCTGTCGAGTGACTGGCGGGGCGAGGACGGCTGCGGGGTGACGATGGAGGGGACAGACATGGTGGGAGCAGCCGTCGAGGTGGGCTGTTCAGACACCAGCGACGTAGCTGGCGGGGGTACCGCAGGTGACGGTACAGCGGGCGTAGTCGCTTCAGTCGAGGGTCGCGGAGAGGCAATCGCTTTGGTCTCGGGCGCCTGAGTAGCCTCATCATCGTGAGCAGCTGGTACTGTGTCGACAAGTGGCCTAGACGTCGCCGAGTCGATGCTCGACCTCTCCGTGTCGCCGGCAGCAGCGAGGCCCGCGCTCCGCAGTGCTGGGCTCTCTGGCCGCGAGCCGAGATCCAGCGAGCCTCTCTCGGAGCCCTTGTTCACAGCCTTGGCCAGGCGGTCCTGTAGTCGCGAGTTTGGCCTGCTTCGGGACGAGTTGCGCGATGCTTCTAAGCTGTCAGCCTGTCAGGGCCCCGCAATCACCCCGTCCGTTGTCAATGCCACCCACCTGGCTCGACCGCCAACATCTTCTCCGTCGCCGCCTTGTCGCCGGCGTCCTGCTTCGCCGCGGCGTCGGCAGCGCGTTGCTTTGCGCTCGCCTGGTCATCCTCGGCCAGGATGGTGTCGAGGCGCGACTCGAGGCCAGAGATGGCGCTGTTCCACCAGCCTTTGCCGCTCATGGTGGCGTGTGGGGGGGTGTGTGTGGATGGCGTCTGCTAGCAATCACCGTGCAAGTGCTCTTCGCCTGGCTCTGCTCATGGTTTAGGTGCGCCAAGGGCCGGGTGGGAAGGTGGACGTGGGACGTAGGATGGGACGTGGTACGTGGAAGGTGAGGTGTCGCAGGGCCTCGACGTAGACAAATGACCAATGCTCAGGCTTTGGCTGCTTTTGTCCCGGCGACCTCGTGTACGTTGCGCAGAAATGACGGCGCCCCAGTCTGCCTGCAAGGATTGCCCGCAATGTTGTCGTGGCTTCCACGCGCCTGCAACGCTGTTGACACGACAGGACAGGTTGATGCAGCACCCGAGTGGCCGATGCTCCGACTTTCCACTGACCCAACGCTCGACGTCTACGCGCCTTGTAGATGTCAGCGTCCGCCCCTCGAAGCTTTTTCCTTGTTGCTCTCTCCAAACGCTATTCTGTAACTCGAGTCGACAGTCATGTGTGCCTGCCAGCCATTCTCCACTGTGACTTTTAGAATGCTTGCCCGATTTGAACTAGTCGGCCTAGCATTAGGATATCATGCATCGTAGCCGTGACGGTATCACTGTGCTTGCTCTCTTCAACACATTTCTCCAGCTCCCATCTCTTCCATTACCCAGTTTATGAACGCTCTCAGGATGCCTCTCGCAGTGAGTTTTGCCACGGGTTCGTCCCGTCTTCAGAATTACTCCCTTTTGTCTGCACATCTTCATTTATAAGCAGAATGCTCTCGTGGACTGCTCTGCCACTTTCCCCTCGCCGTGCGCATTTCCATGATTGTTCCCAGCTTAAAAGCTGGAGCGATTGAGAGACCTGTATTCTCCATGTTCACCTGACCTTCCTTTCTCCGTCTGAGCTCTACTATCGCTTGTTTTCAACTCGTCATCTCAGTCCTCGCCTCACATCACATTGTATCACGTCTTGAAGAATACACACCTCACATCTCACTTCACCTCACCTCATATCTTGAAGAATGCACACACTTCATCTCGCCTCATCTCATCTTACATCTTGAAGAATACACACACCTCAACTCACCTCACAACCCCTCACCTCACCTTACACCTTGAAGAATACCACCCCCTCACAACCTCTCACAACCCCTCCCACTAACATCCCCCACCCCAGGCAATCGGCCAAATCCGCTCCACCGCATCTCTCACCCACAACCTCACACAATGCCAACGCCTCGTTGAGAAAGCCTCCCAAGCCGGCGCCGTCGCCCTCTTCCTCCCCGAAGCAAGCGACTACATGGCCCCCGACGCCGCCACCTCCCTCTCCCTCTGCCAACCCGCCTCCACCTCGCCCTTTGTCCAAGGCCTCTGCGCCTCCGCCCGCACCCACTCCCTCGCCATCAACGTCGGCATCCACGAGCCCTCCTCCTCCTCCACCAACAAAGTCCGCAACACCCTCCTCTGGATCAACGCCTCTGGCGAAATCACCCACCGCTACCACAAACTCCACCTCCTGGACCTCAACATCAAAAACGGCATCACCCTCAAAGAGGAAAACAGCGTCCAGCAGGGCTCCCTCCTCGTCGACCCCTTCCCCACCCCGCTAGGAACCCTCGGCCTGCAAATCTGCTTCGACGTGCGCTTCGCAGAGCCAGCACTCGCTCTACGTGCACGTGGCGCGCAGGTCCTGACCTACCCCTCGGCGTTTACCACGCCAACGGGGCGCGCAGGCCACTGGGAAATTCTGCTGAGGGCCCGCGCCATCGAGACCCAGAGCTATGTTATTGCTGCCGGCCAGGTGGGTGCGCATGACGAGCAGGGCAAGAGGGAGAGCTACGGGCATTCGATGATTATTGATCCGTGGGGGAAGATTGTGGCCAGGCTAGGGGGATGGACAGTCCAGTGGGAGAGAGGGGAGAGGGGGAGATTGCCACTGCCGAAATTGATTTGGAGTATGTGGAGAGGATTAGAGGGGAGGTTACGCTCAAGAGGAGGACGGATGTGTATCCTGAGATTGTCTAGGGAAACTTTGATTGTAGGCTTGATGATGATGGTGATGATTATGATAGACTCATGTAGACAAAGGTTAACAAGGATGTGTATACTCCACAACATTTTTTTTTCATTCATTTCTTCCTTGTTCAGGGTTCAAACAGCCTCTCTCACCTCGCGTGCTTCTTTTCCGGCGCAAGCATCCAGCTATTTCCACAGACACAATGCTTCGCCACGCCCATCAACCACGCCGCATGAGTCGCTCCATATCCTGCCAGCCCCTGCACTACATCCTCCATATACGCCCCACACCTCACACATCGCCTTAGTTGCTGCTTCCTCTTCTTCCCTGCATCATCTACCGCCCCCGCCCCCGCACCCACGCTCTGAATACTATCACTGCGGCTTCTATCATGCGGTGGCGGCGACAACACCGGATGCGACTGCGTGCCCACGCCGCGGATAATCATCTTCTGACACACATCCACCACATGCGTCTCCTGCCACTCTGCTGCGCGCTTGCTCTCCTGTAACCCAAGCCACGTCGTGTCGAAGAACATGAGGCGGCCGGAATCAAGCTTGTCAGCCAGACACCCGCCCTGCTGGTTTTCCTTCCACAGCGTCTCCGTGACGAGGCGGCGCGCAACGGGGAAGAGGACGTCGGGAATCTTCCCAAAGAGGAGGTCGCGCTCAATCAGGTTGCGCTGTGCGTCGTCAATGTTGTGGCGCTTGTAGATGCCGCGCACAAGAGAGTGAGTTTCCGACACTAGGACTTCGAACCAGCGCCACTCAAAGGGGATTTCCGTCACTGCAGCGAGCAACGGCGTGTATAGTTTACGTGCTTCTGGCGGGGTGTTGGCTGATGCGTTGGTAAAAGCTTCCGCGGAGCGTTTGACCCAAGTGATGGGAGGCGTCCAGAGTTTCATCATTGCGCGGGGGAAGGCGGAAAGGAGGAGGAGGGCGGATGGGTTGTTCATTTCGCGTATCTTTTGTTCGAGCATTTCACGCGTGAGGCTTGAAGGGGGGATGTCTTGGACCGCGCGCCCGAGAGCGAAGAGCTCATCAAGAGTGTAGGCCATGAAGTGCATGATCCAGCGACAGATGCCAATCGATCGGGGCACGACTTCTGGGCGCAGGGACGTCTTGTCGAGAATCCCGTGCATGCGGGTGATGGTTGTCAGGATTTGTGTCATGTATTTGATGTTTAGTATTATCCAGGCCATTTTGCTGGCAAGTGAGCGGTTCACTGGCCCTTCAAAGCCGAGTAGATGCATCGCTGACAGCGTCTTGACAAAGAAGGGGGAGCGGCCTAGTAGTACAAGAGATTTTTGGCTTTGGTCGTCGATGCCACAGTCGACATCGACTTGAAGGCCTTCGAAGAGGAGATTGATAAAGTCTTGCTTACGCTTCTCTGCGAGAGTTCCGATAACGCTGAAGATGTCGTCGCTGGAGTAGTATTGGTTTGCCGCAGACGATGACTGCAATACAAGGGCAGCAAGGGCAGCAGAGTGCCGTGGATCGTCTTCTTCCGTCGACAGAGTGCCATGTTGATACTCCATGCTTCGTAACTTGACGGTTCCGTCTTGCGACATGCACACAGCCATGCAGTGATTTGGAGACATTGCAACATGCAGCGAAGGTTCGGAATGGGGAAATGCGAACCCAGCTTGTATTAAGGAAGTCACAGTATCTGTGTTACCATCGGGTACAATGACTTCCATTGTTGAACGCTTCCTGAATTCCATGGTACCGTCACTGTAGCAGATTGCTAGTATCATATGATACCAGATTGGGTAGAAAGACAGGACAATTGAATGTAGCGAAAAATCAGGAGTTCTCTTCAGCACAAAGGTAGTACGGGGTGGAACAGAAGCCACGCTCTTCTTCTTGGACGAGACTTGGTCAAGACTTGGGTGTAACTGGTTCTGCTGCGTTTGGTGGACCGTCCACTTGACTATTATGCTGTACGACGGCTCTTGTGGCTGAAGCTGATCAAATGAGACAATGTTTGGAGGCCTACAGAATATAGCCTGGATTGTAGGTAGAGATCCGTCATGTTGCTCTGGAGTGACTGGGAGAAAATTGAGATGTGTAAGCTGAGCTGCAGTTATGCCTCTCGGTTCCATTCCGTTATTCAGGTCGTCCCCAGTCGTTTCAACAGGACTACAGTTGTCCTCAACTGCCATCAAAGACACCTGAAGACTAGGTTTGTCAAAGGGACCTGAATTTGGAGTACGCTTTTCTTGCGGTATGTTCCAAATTGTCTCCACTCGATACAAATAGAGACGCCCTTTCACATCGTAAGCAGCTAGTAGTAGACTGTCATCTGAGGCGCCGTTAGCATACTGTGAACGAAATGCTCATGGAGACCCCTACCGTTGTTGGATGCAAAAGCGGCATGTGTGAATGATTCTTTTGTTGAAATCATCGGTCCCAACTGAGCGGAAACTTCTTGCCAGCTGCTGTCATTTTGCTGAAATCGGAGCTTCAACTCGCCGTATCTCTTGAGATATATCAATGATGCCTTTCCATCGAGTGGATGATGCGCGTCATGAAACAAGTGAGATCGAATGTGCCACTTCCACTTATTACCTTCACGATTGGCCGACCACGCGATTTGGTTCTGTGACAAAGTCAGTCATCTTGGCGAAATTGACTTTTTGATAATCTACCTTTTGCTCGTATGGAAGGATAGAAAGCCAATGCATCCCGACTGCACCATCCGCTTCAGACTCGTGGTGAGCTGGCTCGGTTCTACTGAATTGCATGCGGTCTAGAGCCATGGCACAGGAGAAAAACGTGATACGGCCTGCTGAGTCCATGACGGCGAGATCATTGCCTAGGTGGCTCCAAGAGAGGTGAACAAACTGGTAGTCATCGCGGCCTTCTGGGATTTCTAGGAGAACATCATTTCCTAGATCCCATTTCCCGGTCGCAGTGTCTCTAGAGAAGACTTTGAGGTGGACCGTATAGCCGTCTGGAGAGATGTATGCCACACATCCATTCTTGGACCAAGCGATTTTTCTTGAGAGTGTTAGCAAGCGGATGGCATATGGTACACGTGAGCTTTGGTAGATTTGCACGGCGATGATGACTTACTGGCAGCACCCACTAGCGCCCATTTCGTCAACTCTCCCAGCAAGTCCCTTTATTGGCGGCGCCACGTTGATAGCCTGGAGATTTACATGTTCCGAGTCTCCGAAGAGATCGTCAACGTCCATGTTGTAGCTAGAATCCATGGTTACGGGCAGGTGCGGTGGGTATGCGGCCGCGGTTTGCTGCAGAAGAAGCGTCAACGTAAGAGGAAGCCTTGGCGGGAGCCCGTGACAACATCAGAGAGACCAGTTTGGCGAGGAGCGAGTTTGCCAGGTATCATCAATGGCAGAGAACTACGCCTGAGTCGGAACATGCAGCTCTGGCTGAGGGCGATGGAGGTTCGAGAAGCTTTGTTCTGGTTGGCTGATGGGCCTCGACAAGGATGGACGTGGTAGCGCGACGGCAACAAGCGAGACGTGCGTGTGTTGTGGGTGCAACCTTTGTGCAGCCACCGACCTTCACCTTCAGCGGGATATGACGCACATGACCTTGCAAAAATACTATTTCCAAGCGCGCAATACTCGTGGCGAGGCTCTGTAGCACAGTGGGCAAAAGGCGCCCTTGTCTGTGCCGTCAAGGGCAGAGGGAGGCCCTATGCGCCGCGGTTGCCGCTGACGGCATTGGACTGTGTTGCTCTCCGCCCGGCCGCAGCGAGCGAGCCAGCCTTGTTTGGCGGATACAAAGCTACAAGGCTGCAAAGCTCCAAAGTAATGAAGCTGCAAATGTGCATGGCCGAACGTGTCGCTCTCCCCTGCGCATCGTGGCTGGTTCGCCGACTCTGCGTCTGTCCAAACTACCGACACGTCCATCTCTCCATCCACGCCCTGGTGGACCGGCGCCCGATAGCCTGCCCGTCCCTGCGGTAACAGCAAAAGTTGTTTTGGACGGGGTCCCTGGGGCTTGGCTTTGTCAAGGTCTAACGCTCCCTCGTGCATTCTGGCATCGAACACGATCTCCAACCTCCTCATTTCGCCAACGCCCGCATCACCGCGCCAACGCGCCTGCCGTCTCAGCGCACCTGCCCCATAATTGCCGCGCTATTGCAACTGGCCGCAATGTCCTAGTCGCCGCTTCCCATCCCCAACCGGCAGCAGTGACGGCGCAGCGACCCACTCGTCTGGTCCCACGCTTTTCAGCACCACAACAGCCCTGACACGTCTGTGATTCTCCGCCGGGTCGCTGCTCAGCCTGACAAACACCGTGCGCCTACGCGAGGCCTGCGTGTGCTTCCCATCTCGTGGCCAACTCTGCAATCCTAGCCGCAGTGCTGTCCGTGGCGTCCCTGGCGTCCCTGAGCTTGGCTGATTCGCGACCAACGCTGCAAGGCTGCTCGCTCACTCGCAACCGCCAATCCTCCCCCCACCACTCTGGTTGTCGCTTCCTCTTGTCGGCCATGCCAAACATCCGCGGCTGCGACGTGCCTCCCTTGACCATGGCCCTTCGCAACTTCCACGGCGAGCCCAGCTGCTCGTCGCCGCTTAGCGACGTGCCTCCCTCCTCTCCTCGCGACGACGCTGCCTCCGACTCTGGACTGTCCGAGCCCCCCGAATCGTCTCCTGAGCCGGAACAATCGTTTGCCAAACGCCGCCCGTTTCCTTCACCATCCAAGCGCCGCTCTTATCCGTCCCCTTCCTCGTCTCGACGCTCGTCTGCTAAGACGTCACCGGCACCCGAAGACATGCCCTCACCGCCCTGCAGCAACGACGAGGGCCCGCGCCCGTGCAAAAAGCGAAAGCTCACAGACCCAAAGGAGCGCACTACCGAGTATCTTGACCTCTCGGGCGACGTCGCGGGCGAGGACATGCCACAGCTGGCGCGCTTGCTCAAGGTGCTGCACACAAAACGCAAAATTGTCGTCATAGCGGGTGCGGGCATCTCGGTGTCGGCAGGCATTCCCGACTTCCGATCAGCTACGGGCTTGTTCAACACCCTCAAAAAAGAGCACAAGCTCAAGTCTTCAGGCAAGGACCTATTTGACGCGTCTGTGTACCAGGATGACACGTCCACGTCGACCTTCCACGACATGGTGAGGACCTTGTCACAACAGACAAAGTTGGCACAACCTACCGCCTTTCATCAATTGCTCGCAACCCTGGCCCATGAAGGGCGCCTGATGCGGCTCTACACCCAGAACGTAGATGGAATTGACACGTCGCTTCCTCCTCTCAACACGCAGGCCCCACTGCCCAAGAAGGCTCCTTGGCCCAAGACCATCCAAGTACATGGAGGCCTTGATCACATGGTCTGCTCAAAGTGCAATGTTCTCTCCCCCTTTGAACCTGAAATATTCAGTGGGCCCACCCCACCCTCCTGCCCCGACTGTGTGGAGACGGACAAAGTTCGCCAGGTGGCAGAGAAGCGCAGCCATGGAATCGGACGCCTCCGACCCCGCATGGTGCTTTACAATGAGCACAACCCAGACGACGAAGCTATTGGATCATGCGCGACCACTGATATTCGCTTGCGACCCGATGCTGTGATTGTGGCTGGTACCACTTTGAAGGTTCCCGGCGTGCGGAGGATAGCGCGGGAAATGTGCAAAACTGTACGCGACCGACGTGACGGTGTTGCCATCTGGATCAACAACGATCCAGAGCCCTTGGGCAAAGACCTTGAAGATGCTTGGGATCTGGTTGTCAAGGGTCCCTGCGATGAAGTTGCACGTCATGCAAACATGCGAAACTGGGACGATCCTATGGACTATAAGGAGGTTTCGGAGGAGGACATGAAAAAGGTCAAGGACAGACAAAAGGCAGAGGTTGTTGTTGGTACACCCAGAAAATCAGGCGTCTTTCGAAACGCCGGCCACTTGACGCCCGGTCAAAGCCCACGCATGGTGCCTCGAATGATGATCAACCAAGAGGCTACGACTCCATCGAAGAGTGGCACGAAGCGAAAAGCCGGCGCACAGATGGATCTCTTCGGCAAACTCGACGCGAAAGTACCCGCCAAAGGCCTCGCGAAGCGCCAACCAGCACAGCCCAAGAAGGCGACGGGCACAAAGGGTAGAGCAAAGAAGGACACAAAGAAGGAAACTCCAACCATCAACAACGTTTTCAAAGCCTCAAAGAACTCGGCTAGACCTGGCGCTAAACTTTTGGAGAAAGCCGTCAACCCTATGCTTACGGCCGTCTCGCTCATTCCTGCACAGTCAAGATCGGAAAACCACCATGCCGAAAAGATGCCAGCTCCTGCTACTCCCAAGAGACGAACGAGACTCACCAAGCTCAAGTCGGAGTTTGTCATGACACCATTGTCAAGCGCTGATCATCGCAACAACCACTCTCCGAGACGCCCTACTCCCGAGCCCTTTACGCCAGGTCATTCGCCGGTCAAGGGCCATACATCTGTAGTTGCTACTCCCGACAAGCAACTACAGGAAGAACAACAGTCTGCGCTCGACAGGTCTCTAGCAAATGGCTGTAGTCCCTCTACTACCAACTCACAGATGAAGGCTATCAAGAGGCCAGACTCCATCCCTCACGGCATGCACAACCTTTTGTGCTCGTGATTTTCGCATTTCTCGGCGTTGGAAGACGACGTTCTTCGGAATGTCTCCGCAATCAGTGTTTGTGAGATGATTGCATATCAGGCGTTTCTTTTTATCAGATATGAATGTGCTCAGTTGTACAAGTAGTGGTTCATTCTCAGGGCGTTTATATCTTCTTCTATTGGCTACAGAATACCCAGTCGGATATCTGGAGAGCAGGACACGTTTTTGGTTTACCTAGATGCTGATTAAATAGGTCGCAGGTTAGGTAGTACTGGCGTGATAGCAACTGGTTGGTTGTTGTTACGGATCAATATGAAGCGTCAATTCATGTCTGTTTCAAGTGAGATTACGCTTGCTTCTCAAGTGCATCGACAGATAGATCAACATTCTGACGTCCAGGTGTGGATCGATGCCGTTTCACATAACGGGCTTTTTGGTCCATTGTAATATCATTCGGACTCCCTTAGCCAAGCCGTGCTCATCTCCTGAAAAGAGTTTTGAAATGAGTTGTCTATATAATGGGAGGGTGGCAGCACCAACTGGCCAAGTAGAGATTCTCAGTTAGTAGAATCTCCTCAGCTCAACAACGGTCCGCCTTGTTATCCTATCTGCATACGAGAGACTCAATACAGCTGTGACGTGTATTGGCAGCAAATCGAGGCGTACTGAAAAGTAGAGCGTGGCTTCCACATGTGGGTCAAGAAGCTGAATACAGGCTGCACGGTCGTAGTGAGGCGTTGGTCCATCAGCCAAGTCAGACCACATCCCTACCCAACAACTTCTTAAAGGCAGGCACCGACTGTCACTCTTTCGTAAACACTTGACTTCACTCCTACGCGCAGCAGATCGAGAGGATACCAAAGGAAGAAAAAAAGGCAAGAACACTAACCAATTATAGATTATCCCCAAGCTACGTAAATCCGTCTCTCCTTTCCAAGAAGCCAGTCAAGCGTCCATCCATTTCCAAATCATTTCCAACTCAATTCCAATCCACCATCCTTCGTGGCCCATGTCGAACAAAAAACATTACAGCCGGAGCCCATCTGAATCATAAAAAAAGCCAATCGTCACAGTCAGTCGTCAAAAGTCCACCAAAAGGGAGGGTATAATAAGAGAAAGTCCTCCACTGAAAAAATCACACCAACATCGCATCATGGACGCGCGTTTGCAGAATCGTCGCGCTGTCGCTAAAAAAAAAGTTGCTTTCTCTTCACCGTTGTAAATCGTAAGCGTGCGTGTGCGTGGGACGTTATGGTTAGAGAGCAAGCATGCCGAGGAAAGTCAGGGCGCCGGCTATCCCAGCGCCGATTGCAGCAGAAGGCACTGATGCACCGCCGGTGAATGACGTGCCAGAGGGTCTCGCAGCGCCAGAAGTGCCAGAGAGCGTGGGCGCGCGGACGCTAGAGATGGCAGTACTGTTGTGGCCTGATGGGGACGCGCTGATGACGCTCGAAGACGGTCTAGGCGTGGGTGCAGTGGTCTGTTCCGCAGCGACGGGGTACAGTGCAGGCAGAATGCTCTTGACATCCGAGGGAAGAGCCTGATACCACAATGGCGTGTTGCCAGCAGAGAGTGAGGACGCGATGTCCGCTGCGAATGCGCTGGACGACGCGAGCGCATAGCTGACGGAATCAGAGGGCAGCGCAGTCGCGAGCGCCATCAAGACTGAACTCCGAACTTCAGGACTGTGAGCAGGTGTTAGATTTATTCACTTGCACTGCGTGTTTCAGTTGTAGGCGCGTACGGAATAGTGGTTGTTTGGGCAGACGCGCCGACGGCAAAAGCGGCCAACGCCGCAATAAGAATCCTGAACAGCATGATTTCTCGACAGGTAGGTATCAAGACAAAAGAGTGTGAGTGAGTGATTGAGTGATTGACACGGGGGTTGAGCAACTGCTAGCGAGTATAGACCAGGCGTTCTGTGGAGCAGTGAACGTCGAAGCAGCAAAACAACAAGTGAGCGTGGGTGCAAAAAAATAATTGCGAGTGAGGAGATGGCAAGAGGAATCGAGAGCGGATCCCTGGCCCTATTTGAAAAACGAGGTGTTCACGATGCTGGGGGGGGCGGCTAGGTCAGAAACCACCCTCGATTTAAGATTGCGCCCTGCCCAGATGATCACGGCAAGGCTGGAGCACGCTTCCACGACGAAATGAGATGTCAACACCACGGCGGCTATTCGCTTGTTTCCTTTCTTTTTTCCTATGTCAATCGCTCGTGTTAGGGAGATTTCTCCCACCATTTACTGCGTATCAGCTTGTGCACTTGGTTAGGTATTTGTTATTGGAAAGTTCTCTTTGAGCACTCGACACAGGCTGTAGCGACCACGTCGTCTTTGCTATCGTCAAGGGTTTCCATAGCATCGAGCTATAGCGCTGGTGCCGTGTCGGGCACGCGATTCATCCTGGGTCGAGGCTCATTTCGAGGGCAGACGGACAGTTAGGCCAATCAGCACACACACGCGACCGTTGGGTGGTGTCTCATTTCCACTTTTGAGCTTCGCGCGGGACACTGATTGGCTGTACAGGATGGGCTTCCCGGAATGCACACGAAGTTGGTCGAGTTGCAGATAGCCTCAACTTCCGCGATTTGACGAGTTGTGCTGCGAGTAGTTTGCAGGAGACATTTTTTCTTCTCGGTTGCTGAGATGAGGTCGAGTTGGAGTGGTGTGGCTTGCGCTTAGGAGAGAAATGTCAGCACACGGAGTGTCGTTGCGCAATAGGACTATCTCCTCGGAAATGGGCCGTGATTGCCCAGATGCCAACTCTCACAAGTGTCTTGACGCTTCTGCACATGTGCCGCTTTCGAAGCCGGCCTTCGGTAGGTTTTCATACATGAATCGTGGTTTGGAATGAGGAAAAAGGTGGCAATTAGCTTAAGCCAGCAACACAACCTGTACGTGTTTGGGTTTGTCAACTCAACTGAAGAAGGAGCGACATCTGCAACAGTTTACAGATGTATTGTTTGTCAAAAGCAAAATTGTAAAGAATTATGTTGCAGGGATTTCTCCACGTCTGATCTTCGCCCAGATCTTTGAATACAAGCATATTATTTTTCCGTCTCCCGGCTTAAAAACGTCTTTGGATGTATCCACGTCCAAGAACTTACTGTCCAAGGTCCATGTTCTTGCACATTTTATTCTTTTTCTGCACAATTCCAACGCTAAACTCCGCATCTTTCGCTTCTGTGTCAAGTGCTCTGCTATTCTGCTTGATTCGTTCATCCACCAGGATGCTAAGGTGCAAATTGAATATTGCTGTGGTCATGCATTCGAGATTGAAATCACTGTTGTTATCTGCATGCCGATGCCGAGATGATGCGACATTCCATTGCTATCGATTATGCATACCGACTGCTGTTTGAAAAGGCCAAATGCTCTGGGCGAGACAAAGCATGAAGGCTATATCAAACTTTTAAATACAAGAAAAAAACGGTCTTGATCGTTGAATTCGTCAAGTACTTTCTGTTCAAGTATTTCTCAATGTCTAAAATGATGGTGGGTTTGTAACGTTCATATTCATTTTTATCTTGGGGTCAGTCATTACGTCTTCTTCTCCTTCTTCTGTTGTGTGTGGGTGAGAAAAGATGAAGTTCTATTTCCATAATTTATAGCCATCCTTCATGATATCTTCCTGTACATCTGTTCCCGTTTGCTTGACGAGGCATTTATCTTTCTCAAGTCTCTGTCGTTCAAGTTGAATCCTTATAGGAATACTCGCTGTTTCTACAAGTCAGTGTCTTATCAGCAAAGCATGTGTACAAAATCTCGAGTGCTCGTATGCGTTGGATGAGTCTCTCTTTCACTCTTTACGTCACCTGGAGCACATGAACCTCTCTCACTTTTCACGTGTGGCTTGGCAGCCTAGAGGTATTTCCAACAGCAGGTACGCTCGCTCTCTCACTCACTCACTTACTCACTCACTCACTCACTCACTCACTCACTCACTCACTCACTCACACACATCACATAAACACACGAAGTATTCCCTAATCATTCACTGGAGCCTAGCTAACTCTACATAGATGGAATCATACAACAAAGATATCATGATGAGTGGAGGAGCAGGTGGGTACCCACTGCCTGCTAGTCCGCAAGACCAGCTCTTAGAGGAGGGCAATACTATCCTCTCACCGTCAGTCAACCACCGGACTGACGGTCAGGAACAGCTGAGTAAAATCAGCTGGTCCAAGGAGTCAAACCAGGCCTCGGGCAAGGTCCTCGCCGAACTCATTCGAGATGGGCAGGCCGACCTCGAGCCATTTGACAACTTCAAGCGGCAGTGGTTCGCTGATGGGAGACCATCATGTGCAGCATGCGAAAGGGTTCACATACCCCCATGCATGTTGCCTGAGGGAACAAAGCTGCTCCGTTTCAAGCGGAAGCTACTCGCGGCTTACATCGCCGAGAGTAGGAAAGAATTTTCTGTCCCCCATCCCGACAAGGGTAAGGGTAAGAAAAGGAGCGCGCCTGACGACACATTGACACCTGACCCTGCCAAGCGCAAGAGGGAGCGATGTGTTCGTTGTGGTAACTTCCACAGCAA
This sequence comes from Mycocentrospora acerina, assembly GCA_022701365.1. Lineage (NCBI taxonomy): Eukaryota > Fungi > Ascomycota > Dothideomycetes > Pleosporales > Mycocentrospora > Mycocentrospora acerina. The sequence goes on from JAKUHH010000303.1 coordinate 454,778, forward strand.
TACTTGTCGCCAACAAGTTTGCCATAAGTGCTACGTGTGGCACTGGCCTCAACAAGCCTGCAGAGTACCGGAGTTGTCGGCGGCGGAATCGAAGACGCTTTCAAACGTCTTCGAAGGAGTCAAAGACAACCCAGCAGCTATACCATTGGTTAGCTATGCAATACAAAGAATATATGCTGAAAGATTTTCTCTAACAAAGGAGAATGAGGGCAGAGGAAAAGGTAACACCTCCAAGAAGTGATTCTCTCTCTGTCTAGAGGTCGGGCCAACCTCTGTAAAACCCCGGCTATGACAACAGCCACACCTCCGCGCGGTTCATAGCGGGAACTTCACATCGCTTCATGCTTGTGATGCTAAGGTGGCGAATTTTAACCGTCCAAAATACATTGTAAGTACCCAGTTTAATTTAAGTTCGTGTTGTTAGGCTGACTGCTTCTTCATCTGTTCAACCGATTATTTGATCAGGGCATAGCAGAGTTTGCCGTTCACCACATTGGATTGTCATGATATCTTTGCAAACACTACACTCTCTTGTAGCTAACAAACCCATTTTCTCGTTTCGAAACTCCTTCAAGTCTTCTCTATTGTCGTAGTGGTTAGCGTTTAGGAAGGCCTTGAATATCGTTGGCAGGTACGGTTTGTAAACTACAGCACAGTTTAAGAGAACAAACAGATCAACAGAAGAGAGTACTATAGACTTCAAAGGGCTATGATGGTTTCGCGGTCTCGGTAGTTACTTGGGGATGAAGTAATAAGAAATACTAAACCTGTGATACAAACAGAATAAGCTTTTATTGATGTCTGCTGCAATCTCGCTTTATTATGTGTCTTTCTTGTATCGCTTCATCACCTTCACACTTGGACTTGTGTTTCTTACGCAGATTCTTTTTGAAACGAATTTGAAAGGTGAATGTGTAATGTGGAAGAACCAAGAATTTGGAAAGGGAAGATTCAGGTCGTCTGATATGTAGATTACTCAGAAATGACTGACGAACAAAGATTATTTATGTTTGATGTGAGCTGCCGACATAAGATCAAGCAGCCACAGTGTGACTAGCAAGCGTGGTACCACGTGACACTTTAGCATCTATCGTCGTCGTCCAAGGTCTTGCACGGGAAAGTCAATGGACGAAAATTGTATGGAATTTGACAGGTCTTATTACGCTGAAGCCGGAGGCTCGCGTCCGTGCAAGCCTTCATCAAGATCTAGGGAATAAATCTGATATGTTGTGCAAAGACTACGAACTGAGCTTATACACAAACTCCAATCTACCCGACAAAGGGGTTTGTTTCTTTTTTGCACTGCACAGGCCAATGCAGCATACGCACAATTTTACTGCAAGAGATGAATAACCAGGTTGTCTTTTGTGACGACTACGTACAATACATGCTAAGAATTGTATGTGAGAACATCACGTGGTAGTATGCTGCTCATTGTTATTGTGTTTGACCTTTTCGACTACTTGCAGCAATGAGTGAAAATTTAAAGTAAAAGAATGGATATGTCTTTCTTCGTTCAAGCTATGATTGAGCCTAGGATTGGGCATAAAATTGAGCATTTTAAAAATAGGTCACCATGGAATTCATTGTTCCATCAGTAAATTTTCATATTTTCAATAGATTATTTTTCCAACGGCAATGAATACGCATGGACACAAGAGATATTGGAGATTGCAGATAGGCAGAGTAACACTTCGCAGGGTGGTCACAGACGAAGAATAGTGATTATGGTAAGGAAGAGGGTGGATACAGACCATACTTGGTATTTCCACAGAACGACGACCAAGATTGCTGCAGGCGTGTACTTTTAAAAAGGGAACTACAATGTAAAGAGAGGCTTGTCAGGTCTCTCAGTATTAATCCCAGGGTGTGTAGCGTACAGGGTGCTGGCGTCAAAAAGAAATCTTCAGTTTTGAGACGGAAAAGAACGAAAAGCTCGCCCCCATGATAAACAAACAGCAAAAAAAGAGCTGTGGGCCGAACCGGGAGTTGAACCCGGGACCTCCTGCATGCTTGTGTTGTATAACCCCTATGCGTTGTTAGTTGGTGTTGTGGTGGTGGTTGTGGTGGATGAGCTTACAAAGCAGGAATCATGCGACTAGACCATTCGGCCGACTGGTTTGTTTGATGAAAACCTAAGCAATTTCAATGTTTATATTGCTGTAAAACAAATACGTTTTTTGGTCCTTGAAATTCGCTTAAATCGATGTGCAGCGTTGTTCTGGGCCCCCCACCTATTTGTGGATGACTGAGCGTAAGCGGAACTCTATTGCAACATCGGATTTTCACAACCATCCCGGGCTTTCGTTTGCTGCGTAGGCTGCCAGATGCGGATTGTTGGGCATGAGCTCAGAAGGCGAGATAGGGCCGTATATATGGTCGAAATGCTGTATGCCAGCACCTGAAAGACGAAACGAATTTGTTTAAAAGTAGAATCATGCGAGATTTCGCGCTTATGGTGTGATCGTGGACGGAGACGCAGAGGGAAATTCAGCCATCGGAAAGAAAAGAGAGAGTGTTTGAAAAAAAGTAGCTGAGCGAGGAGGCGAGTGGAAAACGTGACTTCGTGATAAAACGCGTTTGCGATGAAAAATCCCGGAATGGCGACTGCATGATTTCTCTGAGTTTCCTCCGAGGTTTTCCGAGCGGAAGAAGTGAATACCTGTTTGAAATTGTGGTTAGCCGGTAGATAAATGGAACTGAACTATAATTGCGCTGGACAAGATCATGTCGTGTGGCAATATGTCCGTGCACAGTGAGTGTGTCCACGACTAAGTTTTTGTATCGAAGAACCCAGTCACCATCACATTCTACCCTGGAACTTGCCCACAGAGAAACTGCCATTCAAGAAAATTGCAGGATGAGTGGCTTGGACATATTGCGATGCCCAAAGATTGTCAAACCGTGGAATTGCTAGTGTGCAGGAAGTTTGTGCTTTTCCTGCTTTTGTCCTGCCTGTTTCGCTTGGCCTATAAAACTTCAAGAGAGCTGATCTGCCGGAAAGAACTTGGTGAGATTTCAACTGAGCCAAGAGACTTCCAATATGGCAAAAAGAACATGGGCAGTCAGGTACATTAGGCGAATGCGATATTTTTGGAGGACATCCATTTCGCATGACCCAACACATGTCCGTGTACTTCAGAGAAAATCGCCCAACCCTACATCAAAGAAAAAACAGCATTCAAGAGGTATCAAAAGAGGGTTTCTCGTGAATGTGTGGAATCGGAGTCATTTGGAACATTTCATGCTTTGGGTCAGAGGCAAACAACGCCAACATTTCGGGCCAACAGCACAGATACCAGAACTGTTTCAACGACGAGACCAAGCGTATTTTTCTTTGGAAAACAGCAACGCCGGATGGAAATTGCCAGTTCCAGCGCTCTATCATGACCTTCTTGACGCAGCGACCAAGGTCGGGGCTGTTGAAGAACGTATTGGCTACATCTTCAAGGATAAGTTAATAGGCATAGAGGCGCTCAAGAATACCCGAAGCAATTTCTCAATTTACCACAACGGTAAAACGTATGACATTCCTCGTAATAACCGTCTTGCTCTTCTTGGAGACCGTGTATTGAGTTTGGCCATCTGCGAGATTTGGTTCAAATCGGGGAATTCTACCAGTAAGTTCGACCTAAAATAAAATTGTGTCACTGATAACTTACGACACGCGTAGAGCAATACTCCGACATGGAACAATCTATAATCACCCGCGCCGCGCTAAACTCAAGAGGCCGTGAGCTCAAGTTTGATGAAAGTGTCTTGATATCAGACCAGGTTATAGGCGCTGGGAGAAATCATGTGTCTGAGACCTTTGAAGCAATTTTGGGAGCGGTGTACGTGGATTCCGGCTATCAAATGCAACAACTCAAAGAAGTCATCAAAAAGACTGGCCTTGATGATCATCGGTTGCTAAGGACACCCGAGGAGCTGCTAGCCGAGAAAGCAGAAGCTTTGGCGCAATACAAGTCAAATATCGCACGAAAAGCCGCAGCAAATCCTCGAGAGCCAATAAAGGATCTCAGTAGCACAATAGAATTGGCACGAGCAAAAAAAAGGGAAGAAAAGGAGACCGAAGAAGATGAGGATTTGGAAAAGAGGCAAGAGGCAATACCACGCGCTCAGCAACAATTCACCGATGAATCACTCGTCCTAGCCAAGGTTCAGTCAGACACGGAAGCTGAGGCAGTGATACATCCACGAAGCAACTCATATTTTCAAAGTTTGACTGACATTATTTTCGGCCGAGTTCGTGCTCAAGACGACATCGTTGCAGAGGCCTTGGCAAAAGACCTGTCGTCTAATTCTTCTCAGAATCAAGAAAGAGCAGCGGATGAAAAGATTCAGTCTAAAGCAAAGACTATAGTGAACTTAGCACAAAAAATGCAGCAATCTTCAACGTCGGATGACCATAAGGAGGGCTTATCAAACCCATTGCGAACGAGGCCAGGCTTCGATGAAGACAAAGTGTCGGAGACTGCATCGGGAAAAGTGGATCTCGTACTTGAACAGCCTCAAAACGAGGAAGAAATTTCAATTGTGCAAGCCAAGTCAAAGCCTAGCACAGGTCCGCCTATAGAGAAGGCCAAAGTGAGCCTGCTTGCGAGGGAGATTGAAAGATGTCGTCTAGCAAAGTCAAGTGAAGCACCGAAAAAGCCGAAATTGTTTGTGTCGAGGGAGACCAAGATGGCTATACAAACTCCAACAAAGAAAAAGGTAATCGAGTCTGTACAAGTCAGAATTGAAAACAAAGCAAGCACGACTTCCCCAGCTCCACGTGAAAAAAAGGACGAAGCAGATCGTGCCAATCAAACCCAGATCTCAGCAAATACCAGCTCGAAAGAGCAGGCATTAAAGACACCAGAGACCAGTGTCAATGCTGCAGTACTGGTAAAAGCCACACAGTCAAATACACAAGCAACTTTTATGGCCGAACAGCCTTCTGCCGAACTGGGGGCCTCGGACGAAGAGGTTGTGATTCTCTCGACAGAGGCCACACAAGCTGATCGTGGTCCCGATCAGACGAAGTCCCTGGAGGAGGAAGCTCAGAAGAAGCAGGAAAGGGAGGAAACCTTTCTAGAAGCTCTTCAACGTCAACGAGATATCACAGCAGCTCGCGTACAGAATGTTGAAGCAAGAAAGGGTGTCTGGCTCAAGGCCTCGCAAACTGGTTTTGCGCAGGGACATGCTGTCCTTTCAGTCCTTCGAGCGAGGCGACGAGAGCAGATCAGACAAGAGAGGGAAGAATTCAAAGAGGTGAAGAAGGCCAGGAGAAGAGAGAGAAAAGCTGCTAAAGCGCGAGAAGCTGAACAGGTGAGGGAGTCGAGAATGAGATTGTGGGAGCCGGATATGTTGCATGTTGCTGATGGCAGTCTGGAAAAGGAGGGAGAAGATACGCTACTACGTACGGCTGAGGGAAACAAGGTTGATCAGGAAGATGCGTACATCGATACAGTTAGCCAAGTTCCAGAAGCAAACGACAGTATCGACATAGCAGGGACTGCTCACCAAAGTGTGGAGTCCAACCAGCCACAAGGTAGCATCGTCGCACAGGAACAAGTCTTTGAATCAGACATAGAAAGGTTACTTGCAAACATCACCCAAGACGACAACCATGACGAAGAGTACACAACGTACAACAGAGTTCCTGGGGTCCAAGGGAATAGCGTTCAGCTGACTTCAGTAACAAGCAAAATTGAGACTGAGGGGAAGTTCGAGAGCAGGAAGCAACGCTCATCGAGAAGAAGGTTAGCACAGCCTCAAAACGAACGACCAACCGGCGAAGATAAATCCATAGAGATTAAACCAATCTCAGAGGACGCATCGCACCCTCGTGAACACGGTGGTTCGCTACTTACAGAACGTACCGGCAATCCCAGGACCAGGAAGAGAAAGGAACAAAGACAAGCAGCGAGAGCAAAAGCAAGAGCAAAAGCGGCTGCCGAAGAGAGTGAGCTTGAGAAGTTGAGCAGCGTTGCGAATCGGGCGGCGAAGGAAACAAACACCAAAGTCCAGCTGGATATGAAGCAGGAGGGAATCACGGAGGTTGACCCAATCTGCGAGAATATCCCCATTGCTGAGAAAGACAGTGCGCATGGAATGACGCCTGAGCGTTGGAGAGAGATACGACTACGAAGCCAAATAACAACTACCAGAAAAGAACACACTGAGGAATCCGGTGATATTGAAACGGCGGCCGGAGGGCAGAAGGAAGAATTGCAGACACTCGAGCCCGCAAAGGAGAGTGTATCACCAAAACCTGTTGACAAATCCGCGTTGAGGGAGTCAGCAGAAAACAACAGGAGTGAGCAGAAGAGGGAAGTATTGGTGAAGGTCAAACCGGCCAAGCAAGTCAAATTATCGATAGCTGAAGTGTGGCGGGAGTTCGCTGAAGATGCCGTACAGCATGAATCTCCGTCGCAACTTCAGCAACAACAAACCGTTGCCGCATCGAAGATGCCGTCAAACAATAAACCAAAACTTTCCAAAATAGCACTGGCACTGCAACAGGCTGCCAAAAAATAGATGTCGAGGAGGGAGGACAAAAGACGGGCGTGTATTTATAATTGTTGTACAATAGTTTGTTTGAAATGGGCATTAGACAGGGTTCGACACTTATTCATTCAGTGCTGTATGGAAATATGAAACATCATAAAATGAAGTGTACTCGACACACGCTCTGACAAGTATGGATCGAAATCTACTTTTGTATGGATACTGAAATGCGCGTCAAAACAATCTACACGTGTGAGCTATTCCATAACGCAAGCACCCACTTACTACATCCAACCCAAACTCTGTAGGGACTGCGTTTGGCAGCAATCATGTAGTTCACTAGTGACAAAGACTGCCCACGAATACTTTGGAGCCATGAAATCCACACTGAATAGTGCTGTTGTGAATAGAAGTGGAAAGGCGACATACTATAGTACACAAATGAGCCTTTATGTTAGTGATGATAAAATTTGGGAGCTTACAATTGTCATCTCTCTGAGTGTCTTGAAGGTTTCACCCTGCGATATTGCATTCTGGGTCAGACCGAGGTTGGAGGCGACGGAGAGCTGTTCGTATCAGCTCGATCTGTCTGGAAATGTCGGCTTACATATGCTATCGAGCTTGACTTGAAATGTTCGCGTTTGGCGAGAAGAAGTCTACGCAAGGTGTACAATTGCGATACATTACTAATAATGATATTCAACAATTCTGGCCAGTCTGGCTTGTCCGGTGGTGCGTGAATTGTGAAATAAAGGCTTGATTACGATAGAATGTGTCCCAGGCGTTGACGATACCTCTGATGCAGTCAACAAATATGTGTATAGTCTCTATGATTTTGTTCAGGGTTCTAGTAGTATTCTTTCTGATATCGTCGTGGAATCTCTTTATGATTTGTCTGTTTTATATTCGCCTACTCATAGACTTACATATTCTTTCAATCTCTTATTGAACGTCTCTATCAATGCACTGTATTACGTTGTAGCCTGCCAAATACTTGAAGGTCCAAGCCAGCAGAATGCATAGCATTGTTGCCACAAGACTGGGATGCGTCATCTCACTGACCGGAAGACAACAGCGTAGTGGTGGTGCGTGCGATGCTATTAGTCGTTGAAGCATAATGTGCAGCCCGGCTGGCAAATCGGGTACCGATGTAGGTTTTAGTGACTGGATCGCTTACTATTATGTTGGGCAGGCGCGTGTCACCATGGAAAGTTCTTCGTGCCTTAAGTAGTGAAGCAGTGCATCGTCAAAGCCGAAGAAGCAAACCAAAACTTACTCTATACGATGTCTTGTGGAGAATACGCCCTCCAATCTGAACCACCTGGAACAGCTCTAGAGGTGAGTAAGATAGATCACGGTCTGGATTAACTATGACATGAGCTGAATCTGCATCTGATCGCTGATCGCCGAATATGTCCCATGGAGCAGCGACGCTCATCCGCTACAATAAACCAGTTGACTGAGTACGAGTATATAAATCTTCACATTTCTGGAAGTCATAGACGGCAACGGGGTGAAGTCACTTGGTATTGTGTAAGATATCCTTTGCGTTCACATTGTATTGAAGACCAACCAACTTTGACAGTGCTCGTGTGGTTCTGGCCCGATGGGTGTTTGGCAAAATATCTGCCATAGTTGCAACCATTCCAGGAACTCTGGTTGCAAAGTTGAACACAATTAATAATGGAAGCTGCAACGCAGCGAATGATGTAGCTAGGCCCACTGAATAAGGTCACTCGATAGTGAGGACACGACAGCAAGGTGAAGCAGGCATACATACAATATCTATACACAGATTCTGACTATCATGAGTCTTGATGTACATGTGCACACGGGCATAAATCTATTCCTTCTTCTCCTCAGCTGGCTTCTCCTCGGCAGGCTTCTCCTTCTCCTCCATATCCATCCGTCTCCCTTCAACAGTGAGGTACAAACTCCTGCTCGCGCCCTCAAGCGCACTTGTAAGACTACCTCCAACACCCTGCAGCATGTGTACGATCTGTGCCCGCAGCCCATCAATACCTCCATCGATGCCACCGACCCACTTCGTGCCGGCTACGTCGAACACCTTGCCCTCCACTCTTGCACCCAACAGCATGAGTTTTTGTAGCCCTGTCTGCACAGAGGGCTCGTAGTAGTCTGGTACGACTTTACGCTTTGGCGCGGGGAAATCGGGGGATGATGGCGCGAGAATGGATAGCACGGTCTTGAGGTACTGGGGCGAGACTGAGGGGAAGGCCACGACGGCGAGGGGACCAGAAAGCAGTGGCTCGAGCTCCAGCTTCAGTTTGCGGTTGTTTGCAATCTCATAGGCGCGGCGCGAGAGTCCGTGCTTGAACTCTCCATCTGCGGTCATATTTGGGAGCTGGGCACTTGTCTGGGTGCGGGGGTCGGTGGGGTGTTGAGCACTGGCTAGGTTGTCTTGGTCGGGGTTGAAGAACTCAACCACGCGCATAGCACTGGCGAAGATGCCCGTCTGTATAATTTGCAGCTTGATCTCATCGGCCAGCCCTTGCTCCCCATTCTTGATGCGCTCGGCGTCGACTTTGCGCAGGGCAATGGCGAGCTCGCGCCGTATGCTCATCAACTCTACGGCCTTGACATTGTTGTGTTGGAAGATCAAGATCAATGGCGATGACTTGAGGAGTGACTGGTACTGGCGGTGCAACTGGGTCTTGCGAACTTCTGGGGGCTTGTGCGAGGGCGGCTGTGTGGGTGGGTGTCGCAGGACTGGGGGCACTGCGCGGACACTGTGGGCTGGAGGCGCGGGTGTGGTCGCTAGGGATGCATAGTGCGCGGTCGCGGGTATGGAGAGAGGGGTGGCAGGGCGTGATATACGGAGGCAGAGGGCACGTGGCCGGACGGGTATTCGTGGTGGCATTCTGGATGTCGTTCAATGTGGATTGCCGTCAATTGCGAGATGCCGTGTATGGAAATTATTTTGGTTGGAGCTCGATGGTTTCATGTGGCCCGTGCTGGCCTCTCCATGAGCTCTCACATCGTGACCATCAATTGAACCAGATACAATCTTTTTCGCCGCCTTCTTCTGTTTGTCGTATCGAAAGGGATTCACCTCTTTCATTTCCTGCAAGTTACCGCACCAAATACGTGGAATCACGCGTCAATGACGGCGCAAATATGGCGAGCTGCACACCATCCGCGCATGCTGAGGGTGCCAAACCATAGACTTGGGAATGCCAGATTTATAGCTGTATGCCAATAGAAATCAAGCAATAGTTATTTTACAAGTCCTGATGACTCGTTAGACTGACTCAAGAAATCGACTCTCCAAATTCTGGACACCAACCGGTGGTCTCAATCCACAAGATGGGGACCAAGGTCCGTATTTCAAAAATCTCTACATTTGTAGTCTTCCTAAATATCGCAGATGACTCTCATGCTCTTCTTGTTCGAGGTGGTTTCCTCCGTCAGGTACTCTCGCCGTTGTCCCTTTCCACCATCACCCACTAATCACGTGCATCTAGGCTCACTCAGGAGTCTTCCATCTCCTCCCACTTGGTCTACGCGTGCAAAACAAACTCGAAGCTCTGATAGATAAGCACATGCAATCGATTTCTGCATCAAAACTTTCCCTCTCCACCATCACCACAGAAGCCCTATGGCGGAAATCCGGCCGGTACTCGTCAAACTCCGAGCTCCTGCGTGTCAACGACAGGAAAGACTCTGGATTTCTCCTCTCCCCTACTCATGAAGAGGAGGTCACTGCCCTAGTAGCAGGTATGGTACATTCATACAAAGACCTACCATTAAGACTCTATCAAGTGGGGAGAAAATACCGAGACGAACGTCGCCCACGCCAGGGCCTCCTGCGCGCCAAAGAGTTCCTCATGAAAGACCTCTACACGTTTGATTATTCGCCCTCTGCCGCGCTAGAAACCTACTCCCAAGTCCGCCAAGCCTACGACAACCTCTTCACCGAACTCAAGCTCCCCTACCTCGTCGCCGACGCCGACTCTGGTAACATGGGCGGCAAACTCAGCCACGAGTATCACTTCCCTTCTCCCAAAGGCGAAGACAACGTCTGGAGCTGCTCCTCCTGCAGCTACATTGCCAACGAAGAGCTCGTCGAAAAGAAGCCCACTTCCCCCACCCCCTCATCCTCCACTCCCGCCCAGCTAGTCTTCACAGGCATAACCCTCGACCGCCTTACCGCCGTCCAAATCCACGTGCCTGTTCCCCCATCCAGCCCCCTCCCCGCAGGCCCCACGCCCTGGACCCACGCCCCCTCCCACATCAACTTCCATGCGCTCAAAAAAGCGCTCCCAGACTACGAAATCGACACGGGCATCACCCCCTCCTCGCTCCCACCCCTCCTCCAAGCTACCTCCCGCACCCTCGTCCTCCTCGACCGCACACTCACCCCCCACCCCGAAAAAGGCATCGACCTCACGCCCACAGTCCCCGGATCCGCCTGCCCCAAATGCCCCGACGGACACCTCGACGTCCAAAAGGCAATCGAAGTAGGCCACACCTTCCACCTCGGCACACGGTACAGCGCCCCCCTTGAGGCGATTGTCGTCGGCCCCGACGGCAAGGACAAAGTCGCCGTCCAAATGGGATGTCACGGGATAGGCGTGTCGCGCATCATCGGCGCCGTGGCAGGCCTGCTCAGAGACGACAAGGGACTCCAGTGGCCGAGAGTTATTGCTCCGTACGAAGTCGTCGTCGTGGACGGCCCGCAGACGGGTGATGCAGACGCAGCCCGGGTTTACGACGTCCTGCGTAGCAATAGTAGTCATGGTAATGGCAGTCTTGATGCCGATGCCAACACCAGTGTGGATACCAACATTGTTGATGTTGTGCTTGATGATCGCCTCGGGAGGAGTCTGGGCTGGAAACTCAAAGACGCGGATCTGATTGGGTATCCTGTTATTGTCGTGCTGGGGCGTGGGTGGAAGGACAGGCAGGAAGTCGAGGTTCAATGTCGGCGACTGGGCGTGAAGAAGGATGTTGGACTGGGGGTGTTGAGGGATGAGGTGAGGGGGTTGTTGGCGCAGTTGTGAAGTGTAGATGGAGGTGTATGTGTGTATGTGTACGCGTTTGAATGGGAGAGAGAGAGAGAGAGAGAGAGAGAGAGGTAGGGTAGATGTAAAAAATCAACATGTATAATAAACTCAACTGCATCACACTCACCACTCACTGTATTCACAAAACGCAGAGACAGGATGGTTTCAGATCAATTCAATTCAATTCACATTTTTATTCTTTCAGGCTTCCTTTGCAGGAATAATCCCAAGGGTATCATGAGGCACTATCGGCGCCCAAATATGCACAAGTTTCTTCTTTCCCTCTCTCTCTCTCTCTCTCATACACACACTCTCTCTCTCGCGAGGAAGCCAAAAAAAAGGACCAACCAACTCGCAAGATAAGGATAAAAACAAAGCGTGTCCCTCAAATCCTAGCAGCGCCCATTTTTTAAATTTAAAAAAAAACCACGAGGAACGCGGGAAAAAACAATAAGAGGACAAGTTCATGCAACCCTGTTCCCTCACCCCCAACCCCACCGCTACGCATTAATGCAGTTTGGAAAAACAAAAAAGTTGAAATGTTTCGACGTTTGGATGTAAAGAAGGCCTACCAGCTGGCCCCCCTTTAGTCGTCACTCCGTCATTGTGGTTATCGTGCCTCTTTCCTGGTTCAAAAAAAAATTGTTCGGAGAGTCCATAACGCCTGGCTGCCGTGAAAGTTTTGCCGCATGCTCTAAAAAGGCCTGTGTATATATATGTCTGTGTGTTTGTTTGCAAAAAAGGAAGAGCTCAAATATCGTCATCGATAGGGGCCTATCGTCGTGCGCCGCCTACTTCGACGGAATGCGATGCTCGTTCAAATTGTTGGAGCTTTCGTCTCTTGGCTAGATTGCCCTGCCCGTTGTCTTCGCCACCAGTCGATTCGGCACCAAATTCATCGCCATAGCCTTCGCCGTAGCCTTGGAAGGCTGCGTCTGTGTAATGCCGTTTGGATCCTGCTCGTTCTGGTCGGAACCCTCTTGGCGCCGAGGCGCTGTGTGGAGTTGGGGTGGATGATGCGAGGGGTGTACTACGACCTGCTGGTCCATCTACGCCAGGCTTCGGTTTTGCAGTGTCGTCTGTGCCAATGTATGCTCTGTATTTGGCGGAGTCGGCGTTGGGAAGCGATCCAGGAGCCATGCCTGCTAGCGCGCCATCGAGCAGACTGCTAAAGTCTGGATTGAGCGCTGTCTGCTCGGCGTTGAGCGCGCGCTCGACTTCCTTGCCCTGTCTCTTCTGGCTTAGCCAAATGTCCTCTGGCATATAGGGGTGCATGAGGCTCGAGAAGACGCCCTCCATTTTGACGGCCTTTGGCTTGCCCGCAATCTGCAAACTCTTGATGTGGCCTTCATACGACTTTCTGAGCTTGTTGATTTTCTCTCCTGTCACAGGGTCCGTCCGTGCTACTGATCTGGCAAGCGTCTCCAGGCCGTATAGCTGGAAAAGATTTTGCGAGCCGTGGGGTTTCGACATGGCGTGACTTGTGTGCGTCATCTTGAACAATTGGCTCCCGCTGACGCCCTCGGCAGCCTTGAGACCCCCTTTCTTGGAAAAGGCAGCCTCGCCCTGTCTGCTGTGGTTGGAGAGTCTGTCGTGGCCAAAGCGCGTTGCATCGCTGCCCAGGCCGTCATCCATGAGGGCATCGCCATCGCTGTCGTGCTTTGCTGATGCACTGGGCGCTGCTGTGGCGGCAGGCGTGGGCAAGGGGTGCAGGGCTGTTGCTGCGGGCGCCGGGTGCGGGAGGGCGTGTGAGGCGGTGACGGACGAGGGCGCAGGCTTGGCGGGTGACGCAGCGGTCGAGGTGCTGGCAGCGTGTCTATTGGATTGGGGATTCATCGGGAGGTACGGCGGCGAGGTCGGGGTGCGCGGGTGGAAGGGCGTTGCGTGGTGGCCGGCTCTGGCGGCGACGTCGAAGCTGGGAGAAGCAGGCGAGTAGCGGCCGTCGGAATCTAGGCGTTGGCGTTTCGCACTGTGATCCGACATAGAGGCCGTGGCTGCTGGCGGGGCAGGCAGGCAGGCAGGCAGGCCGGCAGGTGGACGGGGCTTCTGGCGGTGGGAAGGCGTGGGCGAGGGCGAGGGCGAGGGCGAGGGCAGCGTCTGGGGCGAGAGCGCTAGGGCGTCTTCCGCGCTGCCGCGGCTGGTGCGAGGGCGGCAGGCTATGCGGAGCGCATTCGAGGGAGCGACGGCTCGGTGGTGCTGTGTGGGCGTGGATGCGGGCGTGTGTGCGTGTGTCGGGCGACCTGGGCGGGCGGCGGGGGCAGGCGCGGGTGCAGGTGCAGGTGCAGGACGGGCGGCAGGGCTGGTGATGATGTGAAGGGAGACGATGGCTCTGCGGCCGGTCGGCAGAACCGGGCGCGGTGCACGTGCGGCGCCAGTCATGTGTCGGCGCACCAGCCCAGTCCGCCCTGGCACCGTTCCACCGTTCCACCAGTCCACCTTCCAACGTGCGACGTGCGACGTGCAAGCCCGGCCCTTGTCTCAGCGTCTGTCTCGGCGCCGCTCGCCCTCTGCAGCCAGAGTGCAGCCCACGCCGCAGAGCAGCACTGCACCGCACCACACCGCACCGCCAGCCGCGCCCGGCCAATGAACGCCCCGTATGGATGACCGCCGCGCCCTCGCCACGCCCAACGCGTCCGCCAGCCCCGTGCAGCAGCCCAAGCCCCAGGCCCTGCCCTCGCGCGCCGGCCCGAGCGCCATCCTCGTCTCACCACGCCAGAAGGGCAACCCCATCCTGAACAACGTCAAGTCGGTCGCCTGGGAGTATGCGGACATCCCCGCCGACTATGTCGTCGGCGCCACCACCTGCGCCCTGTTCCTCTCCCTCAAGTACCACCGCCTGCACCCCGAATACATCTACAACCGCATCCGCGACCTAAAGGGCCAGTACACCCTGCGCATCCTGCTCACCATGGTCGACATTGAAAACCACGAGGAGTCGCTGCGCGAGCTGTCCAAGACGTCGCTGGTCAACAACGTCACCGTTATGCTCTGCTGGAGCGCGCAGGAGGCCGGCCGCTACCTCGAGCTGTTCAAGACGTTTGAGAACGCTGCCCCCACAAGCATACGTGCCCAGCAGTCGTCGACGTACTCTGAGAAGATGGTCGAGTTCATCACCGCCCCTCGCAGCATCAACAAGACGGATGCAGTGGGCCTCGTCTCCAACTTTGGGAGCATTCGCACCGCCATCAACGCAGGGCCCGAGGAGCTTGGCCTCATCGCTGGCTGGGGCGACAAAAAGGTGCAGCGTTGGTGCAGTGCGGTCCGAGAGCCATTCAGAGTTCAAAAGGCGGCAAGACGCGGCGCCAGTCGCGACGACAGTCGGCCAGCTGCATCAATCGACACCTCCATGGCAGAAGGCGAGAGCCTGCCGTCCACAGAGACGTCTGCTGAAGCTGCCGCACGTCAGAGACTGGAAGATGCAGTGCCGCTGGCCATGGACATGCAAAGGGCTTCTCTGGGCACAGTCGCTCAATCAGATGCGGACAAGCGGCCCAGCCATCGTCCTGCCGAGCACTTGGACAGCATAACAATAGGGGATGACGAGGACGAGGCCATGCGCCAGGTAGAGGCTGCTCATACCACTGCCAACGGCGAGAGCCATGCTACTACGTCCAAGCCAGTAAAGCGGAAGCAAGTAGAAGAAGACATGAGCGAGGGCGTCATGGCAGCTCTCAACAAGCTGCGAAAGCAGTAGTATCGCTCGTACTTGGCTGCTGTGATTGTACCGAGTGATGTGAGTAATGCCTCAATCAATGCACCTTCTGCCAAGACACTACTCCCCTTTCTGCAACAGCCAGCCACCTCACTTATCCTCGCCTCTTCGCTTGACTCCATCACTGAGCAACTTGTAAAAATACATCAAAGAGATCATCTTTGATTCATCTCAGTGCGATCAGGGCTTGGCCTAGAATGGCCGATGTTAAAGCCGCTTGGAAACAAAGGTTCAATGGGATTGGAGTGCAACGACTATCCTGGCACTACTGTACTAGATTAGTTTGCTGGCTTTTGTACCCACATCAGTGGTGATTGATGAGCAACAGAAGAAGGAGTACCAGGAGGTATTCACCAAGTAACATGAGATGATTCCAACTACTTGATTGACGACAGATTAAGCTTCCCGTCTTGGTGTCACTTGTGGACTTGCAGACATGGGTTGCACGGGTAAAACCGCCGCATCGGCCATCATCCTCGCGATTGACACGGCGATCTGGGTTAATATTATGGGCCCCGGGAATATTACCTGGGTGCCCACCCACCCGACTGACAGAATTACGTCGATCAGGGCCGCTGAGCATCAACAAAAACTAAAAGCTACCGCTATTTAGACTTTAGCAATACCAAGTAGCTCTCTTTCCATTCCATTCTATTCCGACGGAGCATGTGCAGAAAAATTAACCAATGCTGCCGTCTTAAATCCTGTCCGGGTTCTTTCCCGCCCATTGTTTCATCGTTTCATCATTTTATCGTTTTGGCAGTCGCTCTGCGATGCCAACTACGTCATTGGTTACCAATGTTCACAACAATAATTAACATCCTGATTCGTCAATTGGCAAACCAAACATACAAGCTCCTAAATCATGCAAGAAACACCTTGTTGCGATCTAGAAAACGAAACATCTGCAGGTAACAATGCTGGCTCGGGCGGCTGACGTTGTCAATGACGTTTAGGCGAGGCTGCTTGCTACCCCGGATCACCCACCTCCATTTCGGCTCACGCCGTTTGGTGGATATCTAAGATCTGTGGTTCGTTTCATCGTCGTAGGAATGGTCTCGCCCCATCTCCGTGTGCCACGTCGCCGTCGGTTGTGCCCCTTTGGGTCTCAATGGCTCCTAATATCACTTTCCATATGGGGCGAGATCTACCTCCGCGCGCCAACGCCCTTTTTGCTTGCCATACACGTGAGGCTTACCACGTTCTTAGAACCATCCGAGTTCCCGGTGCCATCAGAGTTCCTCGTCTAGGATCCAGTCCAATTCAGGTATTGTCTACCGACCCAGAAGATTGGCACGCTTTGCGCCAACTGTGTCCCACGCGAGTTGCCAATGCAGTGAAGGTAAACGGTGAGTCAGACTGCCGTGGGGTGAAAGAGAGGCTCTTTAACGTACGGAAGATGAAGGGGAAGCTAATCCATTTACGGGGTTCATAACTTCCGTTCGACGTTCCGACGCGTGGGAAAAGGGCAAGGTCAGTGGTGGAGCGGAAGAAAGATCGTGATTCTAGACTGGTTGGTCCTCCGATTGACTCTATATAACCACTCGTTCCGCTGTCTCCGCGCTGTTCTTTCTCCATCAACCACCTCCTACATAGTCACCTTCATTTGAAGACATTGTTCACAAATGAAATACTATTTGACTAGCACTCATCCAACCCAGGCCTGGCTCGCACACTTGCAGCCTGCCACCCTTGTTCCCCCTTCCAATTGTACTGAGAAGCGCCCCATCAAGCCTCGTCCAATCCTTCAGCCACACACATCGCACCCCGTCTTACCCTGAGTCAAAGTCCAACGGAAGTCAGCAGCAAGCATGTCAACAAAGCGCCCCAAGGCTTACGTCCGTCGAGACGGTCCAAGCCAAATCGACCGCGTCCCTAAGCACAACGCTCCCGACTCGGGCCCAGAGCTTGCAAGTACATCGGTAGGTTCACGAGTGTGCTAGATAGGTGCGAAAGCTAACCATGACTAGCACAACGGCGCGGTTCACACACCAGGTTCTCCTCACCACGAAGCAAGTTCGTATGCCGGCAGTCACCCACAGAATACGCACTATGCATCTCAAAACGCTCCTTCTGCCCAGCAGCAACAACCATCACAACCACCGTTTTCTCGACCCTGCAACTCCCTCTCTCCATCCATCCTCGCCATACTCAACAATCCCTTTCTCTACCCTCCTCCACAAAACTCTACACCCCACAACTCTCCAAACTACCAACCACAAGCCACGCTCCTTACGCACTCAGCTCTCCGCACGTACAACACGCAGCACCCACATGCAGAAAACATGGAGCCGTTTTTAAGCCAAGACCATCGTGCAGGGCCGTGGAGTGCAGCAGTTGACAAGTGCAGGAGGTGGGATTGCGACGAGCAAAATTGCTACATGTGCGTGACTAAATGGAAATAAAAGAACGGCAAATCATTTACAGGAGGAAGATGAAGATGTAGAGGTTTGTGCATTGCGTCTTCTTATATAGCCTTCATATTACAGCCTAAATCTCACAGCCTTTGACGTAGGAGTTGCATATCTGCGGGGGAAGGCTGAGGCCTCAAAATACGGCATTTGGGTTCATGCAGCGTTTTGGGGGCTTGGTCTTTGACGGGGTTGGTAAATGATTACTTTTCTCACACACACATAGACACACATGGGGGCTATCTCTGATGCCTGGTGGTTAGGTTTGAGGCTGTGGTTTTCCACACCTTTGGCCTGTCGTGGGGCGGAGCTGGTAGGATGCGTGCATATTGGCTTGCTTTTTTTTCGTCTTCCCTCTCCCTCCTCTCCCAACCAACGCTATCCACACAAAAAAAGATACTTTACGCAGACACTGAAGTCTGCCTTGGAGGCGCTAAGGGGGGGCTTGCTTAATCAAGAGGAGGGGGTGTGATTGATGTTTTTTTTGGGGGGGGCCGGGGGCCAAACATGCACGCACGCACGCACGAAAGAATAGATGGATGACCAAGACTGCCTTATCTGCTCCAACGTTATTGAGAAATCTCAAGCTCATTCATCATCACTACCTTTTTTTTCAATCTTTCTCTTCAAAAACAAATCTCCATTGCTATATCCCCATCCTCATCCTTATTTCTCCTAAAATTGTCCATGGAGTATCGCAAGTCCATTATCTCCCTCTATATCACGTGAGCAGAGCCTCATTATCACGTAATGTGTGTGCCCTTCTTTCGATCCCCGATCATCGTCACCATCATCGATCTCACTGACACCCATTGATTGCTTCACCGGTTTTTTTCTCTCTCTCTCTCTAATCAGCTGAATTTGTAATTCCCCCTTCTGCGTCGTCGTCGTCGTCGTCACCACCACCACCTCCTCCTCCTCCTCCGCGGGTAAGCGGAAGACGTGATGTCCTTCACATGTGCTTGATTGATCGGCGAGGCAACTTTCCTTTTTGGGGTGGGGAGGGGGGAAGGGTGGAGCTTAGGCATGGCATAGTGAATGGATATAGTCACGAGATTTCCTTCCATAACGGTCGTTTATTGCGAGATATGCGGCTCTGTGTATGTGTGCGTGTTTTTTTTAGAGGGGAGAAAGGCATTCGGTGAGCAAGGCAACTGGGAAGGAGTGAGTGACTCCCGGGCTAGGTGGAGGCTCTTGTGAGACTTCTTCTTATCTTTCGCCGCCGATTGGGGGGTGCGTGATGAGGAGAAGCGGGGATCGTTGTATGCGTTGCTTGAGCGACGCGTCTGAAGGACGAGTGCCGCTTGGAAGGGGAGTGGGACTGTTGGCATGGTGGGCGTGCGAGGACAAAGTGTGGCTGCTTGAGATGTGGGTTAGTGCAGGCAAAAAGGGCAAAGAGGACGTGCGGTGCTGTGTTGTGTTGTGCTGTGTTGTCCACGGCGAGTGAGTCAATGCGGTGGTGGGAGAGGGGGCCTTTGATTCACAGGTTGTTAATAGCACGGGTCACAGTAGAGGATTGATTGGCTTCGGGGCCGTTGGGATCCGTCCCGTTCACGGACGTTGGCATCATCCCTCGGAGCGCTGTGCCTTCACTTCAGCCACTAAGCCCAAACGTGGGGCTGGCTGAGGAGTGGTTTGGGAGGGCAAGTTGGGAGTCTAGACTTTGATCGGGAGTTTTGCGGGGGGTCGGAGGAGAGAGCAGGTGTAGGCGAGATTCCTGTACCAGGCGTGAAGGTGGGTTCGGTGAAATACAAGGCGAACGAGTTCATCGAATCGCCTTCTCTGTTTATTGTTACAGTCTATATTTGTGTCAGGCAATTTGACAGCAGCTTGGCGATCTTGTCTGTTGTAGGTCTGTCTGTAGGGCGCTGACAACGGCCTGCGATACGGCGTCCTCAGCCGCCTCTCTGCTCACAAGCATACTGTCCGGTACAACGCGACCCTGCTTCGCCCATCGGCAGGGCAAAATCTTGCTCCTGAATTCCTTGCTGTAATGCGGCTCTTTTACCCCTATTCAAGGGGCAACAATGCCTGGTTGGGATAATGGCAAGCATGTATCGTCCTGCGCGCGTGTTCGCATCATGCAGGCTCCCAAGAAATTAGTTAGCACTGCGCACTGTATCTTTGCCCTCCCAAGTGGATCTTTCAGCCACCAACAACAAAGTTGCTCTTGGTAAGATTATGGTGAAACTCGGTGGCTCTCAACAATATTTGTTGAATTGGAGGACAAAAAAGCGGTGTAGGTTGAAATCAGAGCACCTTGCGAGAGGGAATCGATGGCATGACGTTATCGGTCTTACACGCTAGTGCCTGCGGGGAGCGGGGTGTATTTGGGGGGGATCGGTGGGCTTTCGAGAACGTTCATGCTAGAACGATTCATGCTAGTGTCCAACACGCGGTATTCTTTGGGCATCAAATTTGACGCCAGTCAGTTGTCCGCCTTCCCAGAGAGGCTGGCCAGACTCGGGGAAGGACCCGCGGCGTTATTCGGGGCGTGGAGCTAAACATAGATCCGAGTCTTGGGCTTGACATTCCATGCGACCGGTTCAGGTCTTCGCATGTGCAGAAGTCTCGCTTGCATGTCATGGCAGTAGGTTGTGGAGGAAAAGTAAAATGTGTTACCATTTCAATTCTTGAGCATTGGGCGAGTGAAAAGCGCTCAAAGCATACTGATTGGATCAAATGGGAGATGCTTATACACGATTGATCTCCTCCTGAAAAGATGATCGCGCTGAATGAAGGTGTTCCACGCTGGGGTGGATGACAAAGCCGTTCGCTTTGGCTATGAAATCAGCCCAATGCTAGGAATTTTGTTCTACCACAGCCTACAGAGTGCATGGATCAATAGACTAGATGGCTGATCGGGAGAGCTGCATAGCCACCCACAATGCTTTAGCATACCGGTCGAGTCTGCCTTGCTAGGCTTCCTGAGGCTTTGAAAAGGAAGGAGGAATGTGATGAGGCAGAAACGGCCAACAATATAGCTGGAGCGGTGCTGCCATGTAGATTCTAAAAAGTTTGGCGAGCCGACTGTGGTTTTGTCGTTCGAATCCAGCCTCCAGACAAACGTAATTCATTCTTGAATTTAATTGTCCCCGCAAGAGTCAGCACTTATTCAACACCTACTCCGCAGCACGGACGACTCCGCACTCCACTCTATATTCCTCCAAAGATCCGAGCACCTTCGCATACCCATAAACAAGATTTTTGGACCAAATTCTTTTGGATCGCAGAGGCTCGCTCACCCCGGGCATTTCTAAAAACCAACGATTTGACCGCCTCATTACTAGATTTTTCTCGCATGGCGCCCTCGCCCTGTTCACTACCCAACGGCATAGGAAGAACATGATACAACGGCTCAACGCAAACATGAGCCGATCTTGGCATGTCCTCGGTCATCCATGCGAATCCGGTTGCCTACTCTTTTCCTAATGAAGTCAATGGTTTTTGGAGTCCTGGTCCTCTCTTCGGTACCTTACAAGCGACTCATAGCGGACGCCATATCGGGATGCTTAATTAGTGCACGTAAGCTGTTCTTTTCCGGATGATATTGGAATAAAGCGTATACGTACACCTTGTTGCCCCGGTTTTAAGGCAACTGTTAGATCGACAGACTCACCTACTCCATTGGGTCAATCACGCGGTGTGCCTTTCCAGAAGGGCACGATGTATTGTAGACTCTCGCCCTTTTCGGGCACAAAGGAGGACAAGACTAGCTAGATGTATGCTGAAGAGATATGTTTTTCATATCAATCTTCAAATATCTAGTCCTTCGCCGAAGGGACCGAGGGCGTCGCATAGGAGTGGCGAGTGGCATCAGTGCCATTGGTTAATCCTGAAGTAATGTTAGTGAATTCCTCCAGGACAAACGTTTATTACAGAAATCATAGATTCTTGCCCCGTTGGTGAGGATGAGGGCGAATACAAACAAGTCCTTCTCTGTCGTCTTTCCAAATATTAGACTCTCCCTATCGTCGACTTCCAAGCGAAATCATGCGACTCTCACTTTCAATAGAGTGAGTCTGTGATCCCTTTTCCCGAGTAGATCTCAAGTCATAGGAGGCTTCTAATCGTCACCAGATTTACATCGACTAGTCGGAAGACGGCCGTCGACATTTCGTGGCCCGGCGCCGATACTTTCGCTGATCAGCACACACCTAACACTTCCGAGCACAGCAAGCCCTGTTGCCGGCATTGCATACATTCGTCGACAGTAAAAAAATTTGAATCCGAGACTCGAAGTTTACGCAACAATTGGCGAAAATTCTCGTGTTGCAGAAGCCTTCGAAAACGCATCCAGCCATTCTTCAGCCACTCCTTGCAACAGTATTCTGCCACTCATCAAGAACCCCCTCTCGAGCTTCCCGCAATGTCAGGGCCACATGAGCTTTCAGTCCGTTGGGAAAACGAACTATCCGAGCAAAACGTCTTCGAGCTTCGGGGCAATCGCGAGTGGTTAACTTCCCAATGTCAACCTTCCTCGACGAATTTCACAGGACATGAAAGCCCCCAAGCGCAAATGGAATACACTCGAGACTTGGGACACTCTTCTCTCAGCCAACAAACTAGCTACGATTGCGCATCGGCCTCAGTACCTGGCCAAGAGACAATGTCGAATGTGAAGCGATGTTTGTCTGATGTGTCGAGCATGACCGGTGGGAACACGCCGCTCTCCGCGTCATCAGTTTCGCCAACTACTCCGAGTGAACCTGGTATGAATGGGCTCCCAATATTTAATCAGCATGATTATAAGATTCTGCCCAACGAGATCTCTTTCTCGCTGTCGGATCAAACTTGGAACGTCAGGTCCGGTTACAGCCCACGACAAATTGACGCTTTACATCATGCCCAACAGCATTCTTCCATCAATCATCCAGAGGATTCTTCCATGATGTATTCCAATCCAGTTCATTCATGTAATGCTCAGGCTGTTGATCTGCAAGCCCAATCCCACCACAATTTTCTACTGGCCGGCTCTTACACACAATCTCAACCGGTTACTCAATATCAGTTTCAGCCTCATTTTTTCGATTTATATCAAGGCGAGCACATACATTCAGATACTAGCCTCACCAATAACCATTATGAAATGAACTCCAACGGCGGTCATCAGCTTGACAGGCAACAAATTACGGCCCAAAGCTTTGCTAATGCAAACGAAAATCATGCGTGGACTCATGAACATGTTGAGCTGGCTGGGGCGGATATCGATTACTCTGTTAACCCGATTGGAGGTAATGACACAAGCTACCTGCCATCTGGAAATGGCCATAGCATAAACGATCGTCAACAGACGGATATTTACCATGAGGAGGATTGTATGGCGTCTTCAGTACACATTGCTTTAGTCTCCGTTGAGACGAATCGTTATGCTCCCGTGCAATGTCCGACTTGCAAATCAGTGTTCAAGGGACGATATGCAAGAGCAAACTCGAAAAGACACATAGAATCCATCCATCAGTTTCGGCGATTCCCTTGTCAGAGCTGTTCAAAAACATATCGTCGGAGTGACGCGTTGTTCAAACACAAGGAGAAAAAGCACCCCAAATAGACCTCTCGGGTTGGGAAAGATTCAGCAGACCAAATGGGATGCTGAGTGGAAGGATATATCATCCTGTAGGGATGAAACGGCTTGGTAAGTGGTGCATTCCTTGTAATTTTCCTTGTCATGTGTTCTTGCTGTGCGAGCTGGTAGGCTTCTAAGGAGAAGGACCCGACACAAATGTTGTACAGTTACGCGTTTTCTTTTTTCACACTCTTTTTACTGGATAGTAAGATCTTTGTTCCGATTTATTCCCTAAGCTGGACTCTAATGGGGGAACATCTGTATCGCGACAACTTAATGTAGGAAATACCATTTCAAATCCACTAAGAATCAAGTTGAACAATCGCGTGTCAAGCCCACTATGAAGCGCCTGTGAGAATGATGTTATCCTACGATCAGGGTACTGCGGGTGTCCAATGGCGGCTATTCACAGCATTCAAACATGGCTGGCCAGCATCCTATCCGAAAGATTATGATAAACGATTAACGTGCACAGATAGTCGACGACTACAATTATGAGGCTCTGCGAGATCTAGACCCGCTCCAACGTGACGTAGGTGAATCGGCCCGTAACCATTTCTCGGCTGCTGCCTGGCTGTTTTCGTTCAGTTGCGTACTTAGCATCAAACAGAAGTAACCAAGGTGTCTACAGGGATATTTGCGCGTCGTGTTGTTCAGGCCGAATGTGACTTAAATTTCTGCCTGTACTCATGGTGGACTCAGACTCAGACTTAGGTGCGAGTTCGAGGTCTTTGCGTCGACTTGTGGTAGGGATGACATGTGTCATGCGCAGGTGCAGAACATTCCAACCGCGCCTCCTCGGCGGCCGATCCCATATTTCTTGGACGTAATTGGACCCGTTCAGCAGGTAGATCGTTAGAGGAGGCTGTGCGCGAAACTCTCAGTAGCTTCGTTGGTCATGCTTGGTACGGTTGATCGGGGAGACATCCGTGACAGGAGCTAAATGGACGGGAGCTATTGTATGCAAAGACGATGCGAGCCGCCGCCCAAAAATCAAATTATGGGTCGAATAGACCGAGTATAGTGCCGAGCTTAGAAGACCTTAATTGTATGAAGTGATTTACCATTGGCTGCTGGGATATAGTTTGTAGTCTTTTCAAAGGGAAATCGACCGAGAAGTCATTGGCGAGTTCACCGGTTGTCTCATAATAAGGTACGTATGAGGCCGAGGGTATTTTGGCGACGGCGATAGTCATCCTGTCCCCCCAAAAACAGTTGGCAAGAATAGCGACGATCGTTTATCAGGGATGTGGTAATTGTTTTCACACGCAACACAATCGCCTGGACCTTATCCGGAGAGATCTGTAGCTGTTGTCGTAAACAACTCGG
Organism: Mycocentrospora acerina; assembly: GCA_022701365.1. NCBI lineage: Eukaryota > Fungi > Ascomycota > Dothideomycetes > Pleosporales > Mycocentrospora > Mycocentrospora acerina. Next base: position 479,315 of record JAKUHH010000303.1, read on the forward strand.
CGCAGCGCAAAGTGGCATCAGCTTGGTAAATATTGCCCGATTCCCATACCAGCGAGTAGTGTGCAAGCTAGGTACCCCACGATTTCAGCGGCCGATTTTCGACGATAGAAGCTTCCCTGGGCTTTACTCCTTGTACCAAGCGACTATAAGCATTTGCTGCGGAAAGTCTTGCAAGTGTAAACTTCTAACAACACATTTCGTTTCTCTGAACGCGAAGCAATTTTGTAAAAAGAGCAAGGGGCAAAGCCTGATGCAATGGGCACACAAGATATAGTGCTGATAGTCCAGCTGACCCTTGACGACTTTCACTAGTCTTCGCACCAACTTCCTCTGACGAGCCTTCAAGCAACACGGACTTTCGTGTTTGAAGGGATCACCACTCTAACTTCCAGGATCATCAACATGTGCTTTCATCTTGAAGAGCAGTCTGATGCGATTTGGCCTAGCATTCTACAAAAAAGTGGATTAGTAGCCGAATCTGCCGTTTAGCACGACGGATTAACTAAAAAGAAACAAGCTAGGGGTGTGAGTGTGAGTGTGTGGGGCTCTGGAGATCTGCGATAGAGTCATGCTAGGCTCGTCGTTCCAGCGCGATATTGACATGCTCAAGCGAACGTGCATGGCAGCTGCAACGTTTTTGGCATCCATCTCGCAATGGCTTACAACCCGTTCCTTGCTATCTCAATCGGTTAATTCTAGATAGGATTCTTATTTCGAGTCGCCCACTGACACCACCAAGGCTTGAGTGTTTGCAGGTGTTCTCGGCTGCCGCGACGTCATGCATGATCGGTATTCCAACGCAGCTTGCCCCTGTATCATGCATCAGATCTAGCATCTGACCGATGTGGAATGTGCTCAAGCTGATGCAGATACGCATGGCCGATTCTTTGCCGCGGACGGCGTTGCATAGTATCCAGTGATGTGTTATTTGCTTATAAATGCAGTTCGTGTTGTTCCAACACACTCTATAGACCTATTGCGTGTACCCTTTCAAGTTCCAGATGGAAAGATAATCGCCATGTCTTACTTTCAAGTCTTCATCGGACTAGATGTTCGAAGATGGGTAGCAATAATGATATCAATAAAGAGCCATTGTGAAGGCTGCAGGGCCGAAGTTGCGACAAGCGCTTCATGAGTTCGCATTCCTTTTGAAGGAGGCGAAAATTGACGCCGTGGCTTCCATTTAAGCCTAAAGCGTACCCCCCCTCATCCTCCACCTTCCCTATCAGAACGACTGCAAAACATGCATAGAGTATGGGGGAGTGCATAGAGATCCTTTGGTGTAGCGAATGTTAAATTGGGCCAGAATGAAAATTCTTAAAGGCGCGCTGGATGCCCGTGAACGTTGGATTTAGTCTTGCCTCTGCAAAAACTCTTTTCTTGCTTGGTACCTCATGTTTTGTTTGCGCGCTCGTTGGACCCAGCAGGCTATACCGCTAGTCTTTTCGCTCTGCAGATGACTTCGCAAGGCAGAACTAGGTCTTGCGGAAGCTGCTATCAAGCCCATGCTGTTCACACAGCCGCCCTGACGTGCAGTCTGCCTGACTGTGGAGCTAGACACTCATCATGATCACGATCCATGACTCGACCAAGGCGTATTATGAGAAGCTCATTGTTGTGCTGTTGCAGCAAGGGACGGCGAGTGATGTAGAATACAAGTGACCCGAACACTTGATAACGCACCGGAAAGGGGCGACTCCTGTACTCATGGTACCGTGCGATATTGACTAAGGCGAAGTAGGATGAATTCTGAAGAGGAAATGTGACGAAAGGATGTGTCTCATGGGTGTCATGACCTATAGGCAGGCGAACCAGCACTTCATGAAGCACACCGCCTAGATGTCCAGGATACGCTTTCAACTGTCACAGTGAACTAGGACATTAGACTCGCGTCACTGGTCTCCCGACAGTCATAGGTTTCTGGACTACTGGGTGTGGAAGTAGAGCCGGCTAGTCCATTGCCTAATACCGCCGCTAGGACAACAGGCTCAGCCCGCTGTCGATGCGCAGATGTGAGGCGGACACGGACGTGTTAAAGAATTTCTTCGACGTGCTCTCAGATGTGCGTAGTTTGAGCATGTCACTCCTAGATATACAAAACGCTAACGGCACCTTAGACTCGTTAACTTTTGTACAGGGTCTGCCCTAACTCGGTACGCAACGTGCTGCTCCAACGTTGAGAGCTTTCAATCCATCTCGAAACCCGCAGTCGGAGGCTTTTCGTGAGTTTGTCCGATTACAATAATACCTCGGCGGCTGGCTTGGAAACCTGGGCAATTAGCGTTGTGTGCTCTCGTCCATGCCACATCATCAACCCAAACGTCACCAACCTTCATCCATTACTTTCCACCATATATCTCTTTGCTCTTCCAAAATATTCGTCGGATATCGGTATACAAGCTCGCAGTCGTCGAGCCGAGGGCATTGCGATACACTTCAACCATCTACCATTCGGCATCCGAAGACGACTGTGTCGTCACATCCCCATCCCCTCCAGTGGTAATCAGACATCGTCCAACTCAGTACCATCCCATCTCAAACTCCAAGGTCGCAGCAAGCCAATATGGTCCGTACGTTTCATGAGGCCGATGTCGTACCTACTGGAGGTCACCTTGGGGAAACGCTGCCTCCTTACCCCGGCCGTATGCCCATAGCTGGCACACACATTCAAGTCTATCCAAATAGACAGCAACCAGCTCAGTATCAGGTCCAGTCCATCTGGGACTACTCGAGAGACCGGTTAAACGACGAAAGCGTTCAGATAAACAGGCGTAGTCTCCAAGAATCTTCTGAGGAACAACATGAGTCGACGTATCTCCATCATCCTGACCACAATTCGTGTATTGATTCTCATCTCTGCGATCCACGAAACGAGAACAGTGGTTCCATACAACAAATGAACCAATCTGTACACAACCAGACGTATGGCTCAAACTGGAATGCTCAGCCTCAACCCCTCAAAGGGCTTTTTGCTCCTCAGTTCCACGAAAACGCCGGTCAAGCTTGCCGTTCGGTCGTAGGTCCGTATGTTGTCGATACATACGGTCAACAAGCCACTCAGGAACCTTGGACAAGTGAGTCTTACCGGCAAGACCAATCGATTTTGTCGAGGGAAGTGGCTCAGATCATGCGTCATATACCTGCGCCCAACGACAACGGTAACAGCCATGTTGACAACGCGGCGCTATCGAACTCAGATGATTCACTAAATGAAAGCATGAATGCATCTTTCCATGAGGATATCGACCGTACCATAGAAGGTAGCCAGACGACCATTCTTCCGACAGATCCTGCACAAGCAAGTCCCTCGTTCGTTCAGGACACACCACAATACGCGTCAAATGCGATGCATATCCATGACAATGACGTTCTTGGAAGTCTCCAGGCTATCCCACAACAAAATACTGCGGTACAAGCCAGCCCAGTCGTAGCCTATCAGTGTCCAAGTTCATCGTCAAGGTAAAGTTGATGTTTTGACAGTCCAGGCCTTATAATACTGACTCCATCAGATTCGGTGAAGGTAATTCAACTTCCTCTTCCTCGTCCTCGTCCTCTCAAAAGCCAAACTTCGTACCTCTGTCTCCGACAAGCTCATCCATTCCTGGCCCCATTCTCTGCGGCGAATGCAAAGTCGTGTTCAAGGGTAAATTCGGGAAAGGCAATCATGCTAGACACAAAAGGCTGAAGCATGGAAAACGAGAAAGAATATTTCGCTGCGAGGATGACAATTGCCCTAAATCGTTTAAGAGGACGGATGCTCGGCTTAAGCATTACCGGAAATACCACATTTACCTTACCGTAGGCCCATTTGTGCCTTATACGGCTTCGTTGCCTGGTACGGTTGTCGAAGACACAAGCCAATCTTTCAGTGAGACTAGTTTGTCTGTTGATGATTCCAGTCAATACATCGGAGAGGATAATCGAAACATAGACGATTGGCAATGTGTTGAGGGTACTCATTACAACCCCTCACAACCAGATCTATTCTGGCAGAATACCATGATCGTTGGACACGGTGTTGAAACTCAGCTGGATCCCAGTTTTGTCAACCTAACGACCGAACCAACTTTCGAGTTTATTGCCATCCAGAATCATTCGAGCGCTGGCGAACGCAATATTTGAGATACTTCTTCCTTGCCTTCGATGAAGACTTTGATCCTCGGCACTGCTCTCTCGCATCTTGCGAGTGCAGTGGATGTAGGTCTCAAGGTCACATATACCATAATGCGTCAAACCATGCCATCTCTTTCATCTCAATTAAGGATTCACGACTAGCAGAACTGGCTCTGGTTGCACCCAATACTCATCCACATGTACGCAGCCTTGTTCGAAGGTCATCTTCTGTTCGTCAAGGCGTGATCAGACCTCTTTCATCGTCCTGCTTCTTCCAGTGCTTCAACATGGAATTTTCTTTACCAAAATTGAAGTCTTTCGCGTCTCTATTGCTTCAACTCATATACCAAACACCAAAAAAACACACCCTTTGTACTATCTCTTTTCTCCGACGTTAGTTATCGGGTATTGCAAGTACTGCTTTATTTCTTTATCGCAGCCATCAGTGTGTTGTATTGATTGTTTTAGTTGTGGACACGATTCCCTTTTGTTACTTTGGCGTTGTTGGTAAGTTGGGATACGTTGGAGAGGAGGCATTCTGCTTTGCTTTATGTTATGAGCTCGTGGAAGGATGAGTACAGATTACAAATTCGTTTCGACTCTGTGCAGTTGCGCACGTGAGACTAACTGGTAGCATCCATTGAGTCGTAGACTGACCAAGGAAAAGTCATGAACGGGAGGCAAGTTGGTGAGATGTAGGAGCTTAAAGAGGTATTGGTCGAACTAGTGATTAGTGAACCACTCTTCCGACGGCGATCCAGTGTTCTATAGTACGACCGAAACTATGTTCGGCACGATGAAAACGTGAGTTGAGTATGTGTCTGAACGTCTGCAGATTACTGACAGTGGCAGAAGAAACAAATTGAACACCTCTTCCTATACCCTTACTTGCAAGCTCCAATACCGCCCATTTGATTTTAAGAGTTGTAAGACAAACTAGATTTGGATGGTGATGCTGTCGCATTGTTTAGATGTCATCGCCGGACAGAACTATCGTCTTGTTCACTTTGTCGAGTAGCTTGAAGCATTGCACACGGCCTTCAATTCAAAAGTACAGTCCTACTGGTAGCAGCAAGCGCATGCTCCATGACCACTTTTTTCGCTACAATTGTATTTCGAAAATGGTCGGAAATGGATGCAGTTTTCATGGGAGCAGTGCCCGCCCCTAGCTTGTTCACTTCCTCTGTAGGACATAGAATGACGCTTTCTACACAGCGTATTTTTTTTCGGAGTTTTAGGCATATACCCAAGAAAAAGCTCCCGTGGGCTTTCACAAAACGCTCTCTCAACCCCGTCGCTTTTGTATGCGGAGAGGGATAGGTTGGGAGGGAGACCGCCAGTTTTGAAGTTGTTGTAGGCGTAGGATAATATGTAGCATTAGATGGTTGCCAAAACATTTCTGCATCGCCTTCGTTATTTATGACGAGATGTGAATTGATCTCAGAGGGTAATTTCGGGCTGCTGCTCGTGTTTCCAACGGTAACCATACATATGCTGTAGAATTTTGCCGCCACACAGTTTTCAACAAGCATGTGGAGCAATACTGCCAAGAAAAAGAAAGTAATAGGACGCTCAGGTGCACAATTGCCCAGCGTGCTTGGTACTACTTTCAGAATATCAAACAACCATTCAATATCTCATAACTAGCAATTGTTGAGAACGTCGTTCTCTTCTGATGCTGTATGCCTTACAATGCTTGACTTGTCGACGTTGTTTGACCATGCAAAATCACCTGGAGCGGCCTAGACCTATCTCATGCAAAAGCAGCGGATGAAGGTCGTGGAATCAGATGATTAGAGTGCGAAATCTTCCATCAGTTTACGCTGAAACTATTGCTCGCGGCAAAGGGGCGTCCAAAATTGATTCAGCTCATGCGCATCAATGCAACACAGTACCGTGGTGGTGTGCGCCATGCAGTAGTGGATGTGGTGCGGCTGCAAGGTTTGGCGCCAAATTCTTGCGGTCATGTTCACAGAAACCAAAAGCACGGCTCGACGTTACTCAACAAGCGACTTGACGTATGAATGCCGAATGACAAGTCAAAATTGTCGGCTCTCAAATTTGGGGGGGGTAGCTGAGCAGCAAAACATCGTAGATTCCGGATGGGATTGTCTACTAGTGGTGATGTTCGTACCTAAGCGCCTGGCTGAAGGAAGGTAAACGCCTCAACGAAAACAAATCCCTGTGCTTGCAGTAGCTGAAGGTTCTGAACGGCGAAAGGATTCCGGGGGAAAAGTGGCTAAAACAAAGTGGATGGCCTGTTCTTGGGTGAGTCCGATTTTTTATTCTTTAATGGCCCTACGCAACTACAACTTTGTAGTGGTTTTTGCAAAGCTCCTGTCTTTTCGCGCTCTGTCTCGCTCCACTGTTTCTTACGCAGCTGTCTGCAGTCGCAAACAGCCTTTTTGTCCATCTACAACCAACTCGATATGAGGCATGACCAGTTGTGTCATTCATACAAAGTCACTTGAATCAGTTCCGCATAGCCACGAAGCTGAAATTCTTGATGGTCCTTGGTTCTCTTCATCAACATCTTCATGGCGAAGAGATAACCGCCGGGGCTCCGCAGCGAGCCCAGCCACCTGTATGAGTAGAGAAAACAATTGAATGTTGCAGTTTACTATCACAGAGTGGGGGCTTCATCTCGATCATGCTTGACAGACATTGTCCATGAACGTACACCGACTCGAATAGCAATTGTTCAAGCTGACCGATGTCCTTGGCAACGAGGACACTGTCTTGATGAACCCGCACTAAGAGGAGGACCAGGCTCCCTGTATCTCTCGCGAAGTTCCGTGCTCCGAACACTTCTTGCACTTCAGCTCCACCAACCTCATCACACCTTATCTTCAAGCGTTTGAGGTTGGCATCGCCGTTCGATGTTGGACTAGCCGTTCGATACCTACCTATCTGTACCAGCTCGTTCAAACCAGCCGATAGCCGACAGAGATCTCAGCGGCGTCAAAGTGAGGCGAGATCACAGTCAGAGGTGTCGCGGATTAAGAAGACATCGGTACCAAAGGTGTGTTGCTGCAAACGCGACGTCTGGCATGCGCATACCAACATCCCCCCAGTTCGCTCTGCCTCATAGGCTCTTCCAGACAGCGCAAGCATCAAGCCTGCAAAAGGATTCGAGGTTCCAATATAAATCGAAGGTTATCAGTACCGTCTAGGAGTTCGCATCTGGCAGGCGGAATCGATCCAAGCTCATCGCCCTACAAGGCTAGTCGGTGTGTCAAGCCATAACTCAGCCTCAACCAGTGGATTTGAACATCCGTCTCTTGCTACTCGAGATCCAACTCTTTTCCTGACCAAAGGTAGTACTCGTGCCCTTTTGTTTTCAATAGCATCGACGTAAGGTTCCTTAACCCGCTGCTGTCTGTCTGTCAATGTATCAGAGCAACCTTGCTAACGCCACCATGCTCTCAGAAAGCCTCTCATAGAGTACGATAGCAAAGCCTGTTTTGTTCCTGCTGTTAGGTTCTCGTCCAAAAAGGTCGAAGTTCTTTCCGTCTGAACCAAGACGGCCCATCAGCTGGCACTACCACCACTATGACCGAACACCGTGGGTCCCATCCTGCACCGTATAACCACTTCGGTTGCCACAACCCCGCCTCGGACGATGAGAAACCGTACAACCAGCAAGCATACGGTACAGACAATCGAGGTGGTGCGTTACCACTAGCAGGCGAATCATCTGACTCTCCATATGCGGCATTACAGCGGAGCCGGCAAACACTGAATGAAGAATCTCGATCAGTGGATTTTCCACACTCGAGCAAGGCCTTCTCACATACCCAAGATGGCCTTGATGTATCCTTACAGTATGCCGTACACTTCCACGACAATGGAAGGTACCATGGAGGAATGTATCATGGCGGTGCACCAAGCATGTCTTCGCAACAGAGCACCATGGATGAAGCCGTCCATGACATTGCCGCTGCTGGGCCCAGCCGAGAGCCAGCCCACCACTACCTCCATAATCCACTTGACGGCCTTGTGGCTCAGGGATCTGAGTTATATTCAGTTGGAAGCCAGGGACAGTCTTCTGGTATGGAATGCTTGGATAGCATGGCGCCACAGCAAGCATCCCAGAATCCTGACCAGTTTGGACAAGACAACTCCAGTTCCAGCTACAACGAACAGTACAGCACCAGTCATTCGTACCATGGAGTTGAATCTGAGTGTTCCTGTAACGGACCAACTCATTCGAACTTTAGTGTCAGCCTTCGCAACCCATTTGAGCAGATGCTCACTACTTCGGAAAATCCCAGCTGGTCCAGTTTGAATAACCGCAGAATCGATGCCCCCCAAACGAAATTGACAGGGGAACGCCAATTGAACGGGATTGCACCAAGTGGCTTCCCAAATTTTCTGGATGACGATCCAGCAATTACTGCTTGGAACGATTCCAACCAAACGAGCGAAGGTACGGTGACCAATGGCTGCGAAGATAATCGCCGCCAAGAGCAAAGCCAGCTGCAGGAAGTGTTGGATTCTTTGCACTACGCAAGCGATACAAATTCAGTAAACCAGTTGCACGATGGAATCGATCGCCTCGATTTACGAACAGAATCGACAGAGTCCCAAGCGTGGTTTGACTTTGACGGAACCGGGTGGGATGATAACCTTGATGAGCCCGACGATGGACAGCAACATATCCAGCCCACGCCAGCATTTCCTTCTTGGCCTGATAGAACATTGCCTGCGACTACACCAGGTGTCCCTGCGATGGACGAACCTCTATTGTGCGACGTAAACGGATGCACCAGGACGTTCAGCGGAAGATATAGCAAAGGAAATAGGACTCGACATAAAAAAACCAAACACAGTGCCTCCCAGGATTTGAAGCTCACTTGCGAAGTATGTAGGCGTGCCTACCGTCGGTCTGATGCGCTTCTTAAGCACCGTAGGAAGAAGCATCCCGAGCTGGACAGAGTTCTGGTTCAACATCAAATGTCAGAGACCCGCAACCGACGAAATGAGACCCTTCGAGGGTTTGGCCAGTGGGCCTAGGTGAAAGTGCCTGATCAATGATGTTGCCGCTTCTGAAACTCAAGGTACCTCTTCGTTCCTTGATCTTGCTCTGTTCCCACATTGTCGGTTCCAATACTAGTGTATCATCGCATATTGAAGTACGACGTCTCATTCCGGTGCCTGTAGTCCATTTCGTTTCGGTTCCTCGACAAAAGCACAATGCAAACAAAAAAATCCCATTTCTTAGGTCAGGCAGTCCTTCTCTTGTGTTATTTTTCTTCGGCTTTGCGCTCTTTCATGATGACTACTCTGAAATCTTTGATGTCGCGGACGATGCGACGTTTCCAAGAAGTACTTCATCGGGTTTTGTAGTTTTTCGGATTTAATTGGCGTTTTGGGGTTTCGCATACGTTTGTGAGAGAGCTACGATGTGGAGTATTTCAATTTTTCGAGCTCGTTCCGTGTGTGTGTGTGAAAGGCCGGAAAATCGGCGAGTGGTCCGCCGTACAGAACTGTATGATGCAGTTCAACAATTGTTGTCCTCATATACAATCGTAAGTGCCATGGATGAAAGTGTGATGAGGGAGGCGCTGAATTAATTGATAGGCCGAACTCTGGTGAAAAGAGATTGAATCAATAGACTGCATATAGAAGGCCACCTACTGCCTCGAGCGCGCACGGTAGGTCGCCCGTCTTATTCATTCCCGGTCATTGCGACAAGATAACCGAGAGTTTATTACTTACATTCACTAACAGGCACCATAGGCCGTGGACCGCGCGGCTATGGCGAAGGCGACTAGTTTATAGTCTGCGATGGGTACTCGTGATCACATCCCGATTACGACCCAAGGAAACATTGGTGCTAAGACAGAAATACTGTGTCGTGAAAATGAGGCGATGCGGTCAGCCACTTAAGTATTTTGGAAAGTGAACAATGTCGATCTTTGTTGATCGGCTTGAACAGGGCGGCCAACGATCTTAGGTACGAGAAGTTCGGCGATTATTTCTTTTGTTGCCAACGACCACTATATTCTCAAGTAGCCATATCGAACAATTTTCCGTTCCGTTATCCCAGTTTCAGTGTTGGACTGATTGGTGCTGAACACCTGTTGATGAGGAGAACGTACCAGGCAGCGGCGTTACACCTGACCTTATAGGAATTCTTTCTATGCTCCACACGACTCGCCCATTATCCGTGTGGCGTTCTTTCTCTTCGCTTCCATGACTTGTCGATTCGCCTTTGGGTAGCCTTAGATGCAGCTGAGCCATGGACAAACGACTCGTCCGATTCGCAGACAATGAACGGACAGATCCGAGGCGCAAAGCTAATCAGCTAGCATGTCCTACAGGCTCATAGTACCACCACGATTCATTCCAAGAGGAGCATAATAGCTTCACCTTCTTCAGCTGTTAGCCACTTACTCCCTGTGCCTCGTGGCATCTGCATCGAACCTGAGACAATGTGAGGCTCAGCCGCCCGCGTTCCAAGGGTTGAATTTGTCCCATCTGACAAATCGCAATCCGCCTCCGAGGAAATGAAGCACCCAAAGTGACAACTGCCATCGTGGTAGGGATGGCGGCTCTCTTTGCATCCCCTCTCTGCATCATATTCTCTCTCTGCCATTTACAGCGGCTGGTTTCTTTCATGGACGTCTTCCCGATGACTCAGTACCATTTAGGCTCCAGGGCTATCCTCTTCTTGGGTACACAAACAAGTTGACTCAGAGATTGCCTGTTTATGTACGTACGTGTCTGACTCCTGTTTACCGAAGCACGCGCTCTTTTCTCGCTTCTCTTGCCCCCGAGTTTGCCTCTCTTTTCTTGATGATGGTGTCAAGAGAAGTCGAATGATTCGTAAGTACTCAGCGCCTTCAAATGCCATCCATTCTCATAGTATAGCGAATCATATCTATGAGAGCAGATCAGGGGTCGAGCTGTAGTTGAGGGAGGTGGGACGAAGAGTCATAGATATAGCTATGATAGGCATACCGCTGATGAAAAGCTAAAAACTAGTCAGTCAAGGCATGTAGACCGGCTCACTATTACGATCTAGGAAAGATGAGTAGGTGGTGGGACATCGTACGCCAATAAATAACGTTACATGTTTCTGCATACTTGGACGTGTGACAAATGTTGTGTCATTCTGATTCAAATTATGCTCCAGGGGCAAACCCATCCGATCAATCAACCTCCTGAAAAGGCTTTGCTCTGTTTGCCACCAGAAAGTTCAGCAGGAAACTGCTAGAAAATTTACCTACAAACCGTTTTTAGTTAGCCAATCACTGTTCTCCATTGCTATATTCGCAGTGCAGTGTGGCGATGCTTTGCCACAAATTGCCACATCTATCGGTTGGCCAGTCCGTCACCAGTCGAGAAGCTTCGCAATCACTGAAATGCTTTTGAAATCATGTCATGATGCTGATATGTTCCACGTTAGTAAAAAAAATGAACCTCCTTCAGGTTGCAGTGTTGGATATATTGATGCCCTATAACAAAAGCTAATGCATGATACGTAGTACAATCCCTGCCATTCGACCAGGTAGCCGTGATTTGCCAAACGCACAAAACACCGTTGTGCAAGAGATGTCATCATATCAAATCCTTTTTTACCCTTAAACTTCCCATCAAGTCGTCCTGCAGAATTTGTTTTTTGCTTTTTCCACCATATGCTCACCATGTTTGCCGCGAGTACACCTATGCGTTGTTCACCATGCTTCGTGTTCCTTAACGCAGGTTCACGAAAACAGCCATCACCGTCATCCACTACATACGCATCTATTCCCAAGTTGGTGTATTAAATGTTCGCATCTCCACTTACAATATAGAAGGTCTACATCAAACATGGCATTAAACTTACCCAGCCTATAAGACGCATTGTGAAACAACACCCGCAGCCCCAAGCGAATCCCCTTCCCATAGTCCACCCCCCCAACACGTACAGCCAACTACACCAAACAATGCTCCGCCATTCTCCCCTTGCACAATAAAAAAAAGCGCCATCCCCATCTCAATGACTCTCGCTCTTCTCAATAAACACACACCCTCTAACTTATCTAAGAAGCTAAACCCTCAACGTGCATACATACTCACACCGCTCATACAAAAAGTTCCCGCCCACCGAAACCTACACATTAATAATACCCCCGAAACCACCAATCCACAGCCACATCGGCACACTCATTTTTTTTTGGTTGGCATTTCTCTCAAAAACACCCTATCCAATAATCCATCTTATCGTCGTGCAACTCAGCTCAGCACCTACCCGTCTCAACAACACATTTCCAAGATGCACGATTCATACCTCAAAATCAATCCCCCCTTAAAACTGCTAGGATGTAAACGTAACCCCCTCACTCATCCTCATGCCATCTCATCCCCAACAGAGAGAAATCCTTCTCGCTCAGAAAATGTGACTAAAATACCATCTCAATTCATGCACAGCATGGAAATTTTTGACAACTAAAAAAATCCATTTCCCAGTGCATGTATCGTTTTCGCATGCCTCGGGTGGAAAGAGAAAAAAAGATAGTCTTAGCTAGTTCCGTGTTGAGCTGGCAAATGTGTGTGCGCCACGAAAATATGCAATTGGGGAGAGTCTGCATGTCGTTCTCGTCGACGTGTCGGAGGAGATGTGGGCACAGGGAGGCACAGCATTACCGACTGCAGTGTCGGAGAGGTATGGTGAGGAAGAAAAAAAGATACAAGTGTGGACGTTTGGGAGGTGGAAGAGTATGCTTCACGATCTTTGCAATGTTGTGCAGTGTCTTGTTTAGCTTCGAAAGTTGTGATGGAACATGAAGACTGCACGTTGAGATAAGGTTCTTGGTAATACTTTATTTTGATTAAGTGAGCAGGTCCCGGAGAGCCTTAAATTGATGCCTGATATTGGAGCCTGATCAATGTTGTACAACGTAAGCGATACTTCAGGCTGCACGACAGACAGCGCACCCGGTTTGTGTTTGATACCTGACGATAATCTCATGACAGCGTCACGGTCTCTTCTATGTAGAATTTAGGCAAACCCTCAATAGTTCAACGTCCCAGCAGCCCGTTGTTAGCCAGAGTGCCACTCTTCCTGGACGCCTTAGCCCCAATAACAAAGTTGCTCGTGTTCCTCGACACACCGCCTCCAAGCGGTTGTCTGGTCACGGGTGAAGCTTGGTATGGTGGTCCGATGTCTGGATGTCGAAAATTGTTTCGACGAGCTACGCCAAGCGTGGGAAGACGATTTTGTTGAGAATGAATCTGTGACGGCGTGCCAACTGGAGCAGATCCTGCAAAGACTCAGTATGTCTGTGGAAACGCATGACTCTTGCTTGTAGATGTGCACAAGAGCTAAGGAACAAACTCACGGCTGGTATAGTCTTTGCGGCCCAGCCCACGGCCCTGCAAATGTGGCGCGTATGCAGGACCAAACCCAATATCGCTTCGCTGCAGATTGCTATTGCCAGAACTTCCACTCTCGACTCGATGATGCTGCCGTTTACTTTGCTGATGGCCTGCGCCCATTTGGTTAAAGTTTGTAGTGCCGATTCGTACGCCAGGGATTTGATTGCTGAAGCGATCGCCGCGACCAGTCTGCAGAGCCATTTCTACCTCGTCGCCTGCGGCGTCAGCAACATGAGATGCCATGACTTGCGCCTTCAATGATTGGTACATATCATGAGACTGCTTGTGTGCTCGTGATTTTTCACCCAGCTTGACACTGAGCTCATGATTGTTTTTCGATAGTACGGCATGTTCAACCTGCATAGCTGCTCAAAGGGTGAGTCTTGTGCAGTGAAGTTTGAGTAGAGATGAATCGTACTTTGCAACTTATCTTGGAGCAACTTTATCTGCGAGTTTGCGTCGTGTATAAGTTGGTCCATCTGCTGGCTCAGTGTGTTATACTTTTCAGATAGCCCTTTGGCCAAATGCTCCTGATAGATAATTTCCTGCGATGTCTGGTAGCTGTAAAATGCCAACCCTCTGCTTGCACACTCCATAATAATGGTGGGACTCAATCCGCTCAGTACGCTCGTCTTGTAGTCCTCAGATGGCGCGAGGTCGGTAATGACTACATCGTCATTGTTTGGAAGCGACGCATTGCACGCTGGACATGTTCTGTGCGCATTTGAAGACCTTGAAAGACCAGTAACGTCGGCACAGTTAGGACAGAAGACATGGCTTGGTAGAATCAGCAACTGCAGTATGTAGGAGCGGCTTGTGATGAGAGCCAGACCTACAAGTGGTGACAACAGCCCTCTCGTGGAGCTGTGCCCGACACTTGAGATCGTTGCACCGCAGCACAAACTCCATGCCACAATTATGAGTGAAGGTGAAGAGAAGACAAGTGCTAGGAGTTGGTGATGGAGGCAGGTACAATGAGTCCTGCGCTAAACACGTGAACACGCGAGTCTCTTGTCGAGGCAGGAGCAGTACGCGCTACTTGGCAATAGAGCGTGTATTGGTTCCCTGGTATCATAATAACTCGTCGCGTGGTCTAAGCAGAATAGAAAATTTCAAGGGGCAATTGAAATTCTTCACTTCCATCCTAAGAGGTGGCCGGCACTACCGGTCATCCTTGTCAGGCTTTCGTCTCTGTCTGGTGCTCTTCTTCCCAGGCAAGGCAGTCTCGTCTTCCTCTTCATCTCGTCCCTTGACAAGATCCTGATCAAGACCCCATTCCTCGTTGTCATACCAGTCCTCGCCATCACTCATCTCACCAACATGTGCTTCGGCCTTGGCCCACTTGAAGACGTCCTGCCTCATACGATCGGCTTGCAGCATTCCTTGGTACAGATCCGATGTGATTCTCGCCACTTCTTCCTGTTTCTGTACATAGGCCATGAGCGCGATGCGAGCGTCCTCGGCTTCGTTTGCTGGAAGGCCGAAATCGCAGTCTGGAAGCGAATCGATTGAAAATGTGAAGAGCGGGTGCACCAAGTTCACGTCGCTCGAGGGTGATCCAGGAGGCGATGGGGTCGAGGTTGCATGTGCTCTGGCGCGTGTTGTCATGCGGTGTGCGGTTCGCGATGTGGCATCTGACGCGTCATCCCCCGCAGGAGAGTCTGCGTTCCCATGCGCTTGATCGGTGTCTGCATCGTAAGACGTTCCGTTTGTGACGGGCCCTGTGCCGTTGGTGCCATTATCCCGCGGACCTCCATTGGCGTGCCCTGCGTCTTCCATTTCCACGTCTGGAGCGCTGCCATTTGCGTTGTGAGTTCCGTTCTGCGAAGCTTGCTGGGATTCCGAGTCTGTTGCTCGCCCGTTTGTGCCATTGGACAGCGGATCGTGAAACGGCGCATTGCTCATGGCTGCTAGGGCAGCGGGCGCAAACGTAGAGTCGCCCTGCAGCTTTGTGAGCAGGCCTTTTGCGCGTGCTATCGTGACCTGCTCTTTCCTCGAGAGCGCGCCCGCCTCGTGGACCAGGTTAGTCAGGTGCTTGGACGTGTAAATGACACCCATGGACGGGTGGGACGCCAAGTCGGCGGCTGAAGTCAACGGCGCAAGTAGGTCTGCAGGCCTGCGTCAGTCTGTTTCTCTGCACAAGCGTGTGTGTAGGGGTTCGTACGCTCCAGATGTATGTCTCCGTATGGGTTCTCCTCGACGGCCTCGAGATCGTCTTCGTCCTCGTACTCGTCCTCGTGCTCGACAATGTCGCCGTCGGGATCGAATCGCGGGGGGTTGCGCTGCAGGATGGATCTCCGGTAGCCGGCATGCTCGACGCGCTGTGGACGGTCAGTCTCTGGGCGCAGCATGCAATACGTGCGCGGCGCAAGAGGCGAGGACGCACCTTCTTGTAGGGACGAGGGTCGGACAGAAAGTCTGCGTCGCTGGCGCGCGCATAGCGGGCCTTGCGCTTCAGGTCTTGCCTAAAGGGCGAGTCTGTGTCCTCGGCGTCCGCTATGGGGGGTCAGCGCATGGCAATGCTGGGGGCGGGCTCGCGCTCACAGTCGTCTCTGCGCAGGAGCTTCCGCTTCATGCCAAAGATGGTGTCGATGATCTGCTGCTGCTGGCCGGCCATGGCGACGACGACGTGCTGGACAGCCCAGCAGAAAGTTGGGCGGGTGCGTGGGCGGGAGCGAGTCGGGGTGCCGAGTCTCGGTGCGAGGACGCGAGCGGGAGGCGGGCTAGGAACGGGCGAGCTGTGCGTACAGGAGGCAGGAGGGAAGAGGGAAGAATGCGGGGTGCGGGCAAGCTGTTCGCGTTTGTACGTGTGTGGGAGCTGGGGACTGGGGAGCAGCAGCGAGGCGTGCAAATGGCCGGCCTGCTGCTAGCGCGCGTCGGCGTAGTGAATTGGCACTCCGACGGGATGACGCCCTGCCAGCGCCTGGGACCTGGCCTGGACCTGGACTGGGGCTTGGACGCTCTACGCATGCGCCCGCAACATCCTCTGTGGACGCTGCCGCAAACACTGGGCGTGCTTCTGCAGTCTGTAGCCTCCGCCTCGTGTGCGTGTGTCGAGCCCGTTGGAAAAGCAACACCACCCACCAGAGACCCTGGAATCCACACCACCCCCGCCGCCTCCGCACCCGCCTGCTGCATGGAAAGGTAGCTGGCGCGCACTGCAATGGAGGCGTACCCCGTCGACTATGTCCAGCACTCGTTGCCCTTCATAGTGCTCTCCGGGCTGGGCAGCAGCAAGGAGCGCGACCCTCCCCCGCCCGTCCACAACGTCATCCCCGGTCAGGCTGCCACCATTGTCAGCTGCGAGATCCCCCCCGTGACAGGCGAGCGCGCAAACCAGCTGCTGCACGAGTTCCAGGCCACCGACGGCACCGCTGCCCCCTGGAGCCCGCGGGCATCTGGCCGCCGGGACGCTGCACACAGCTTCAGGATACGCGCCGTAGGGAGGGTAGGTCAGGCGCCTGCCGAGTGCACAGGGCCAAGACGCATGGCTGACGCTTGCTAGGACTTCAAGCTGCCTCCCAAGAAGGCTGACGTGCCCACGGCCTCAGCAACGACCCCTCCTGGCAGCCCCGCCGTTGTAGCGGCGACGTCGTGGGTCCTCCACTCGCCCATATCCCCCCTGTCGCCGGCGTCTCCCATCTTCCCAGACGGCGTCATTGCGTCGTCGTGGGTCGCCAAACACCAGCACTACGTACCAGCAGTGTACATATCCTTCTTCGACTTCACCACGGACCCCATCACAAACAGCCTGCATGACAACCAGCTCAAGACGGAGATCAGCAAGATCAAAGGCCAGCTGCAAAAGTCAGACTACCATACCCGCTATGCAGTCGTCCTACTTAGCAACAAGACCATACTCGAGGCTCCCGACATCGAGGAGCGTCTGACGACCATTCGGCGCGCTACTGGCCTCGACCCCAAAAACTCATTGTTCTTCCTTCCACCAAACACATCTCAAGTCGAACTACGGGCGTTTGTTACTAGCGTGCTCTCCATCTTGCAGCCCATCTGTGTCGAATACTACAGAGATCTCACTAAGCATGCTAGGCGGAAGAAAGGAAGGGGCACCGTCCCGCCACCTACGGCTCCGCCAACGTGGGGAACTTCTCAAACACTCTCTTACCCAGGCTGGGGCGTACGCTATGACTTCAAGCTTGGTGTTTTTGCCGAGTTTCGACAGGAGATGGATGCAGCTCAGAGGCATTATGACATTGCACTCAATGCATTGTTTGGCGCCGAGGGTCTGTTTGAAACGACAGCAAGCTGGTCTCCCAGGTGGGATGAGATACGTCTGCTAGCTGACACGATTGCCATGCGTCATATCAGGTGTCAATTGTGGAATTCTTCCCCGACTGCAGCAGTCCAAACTTGGCTAAGATACAAATCCAAGATGAGAGACGTCTTGGATCGTCGAGGCAAAGGCTCATCCAACTATGGTTGGCAGGCGTGGGAGTCTCGCTGGTCAGAGCTAATGGCTCAGTTCGTTCAGCGGACTGAACTACCAGCTTTCAAGATAACGCCAGCATTGAAAGAGGGAGAGCCCGCAGTTGATGGCGTGAATGTGTTGTATTGTCCGCCAGAAAAACAATTTCTCCTTGGCGAAAAGCTGCCGCCGTGGGAGCTTCTCCACCACCCAGGCTACTGGCACAAGCTAGCAGCTGACCACGCCAAAAGGCGGTATATTCTTGCAAGGGAGATGCCCGAGGAGGATAGAACACCCCCAGGCTTGTCGCCTGCTACAAAAGTGTCCAATCGAAATCAGACCTACGACCAGTACCTTGTTCCCCAGCCCCACGAAGAGCTACCTCTTCCAGGAACAAACGGAGGCTTTGAGCATTGGAGCGACATCTCAGAGAAACTCAATGCTGCAATTTCTCAATTCAAGGCGAGAGGGCAGTATCGAAAAGTGGACCAATTACAACTGGAGGTGGCTCGGACGCTGCTGCATGTCAAACGGTTCGAAGAAGCCTTCAAGGTCTTGCGCCCACTCTGGGAAACAATGTCTTGGAGGAGAGAGGGATGGTGGAATCTTGCTTCGGAAGTGTTATGGACTCTCCACGAGTGCGCATTAAGAGTGCAAGACCGTGAGACTTACGTTGCGACTGAATGGGAGCTGTACAGCCAAGGTCAGTCGGTGTTCTTGACATTCATTTTGGACACAAGCTAACAGATACAAGTCGTTCACGGTAAGACAAGATACAAACATGATCTCATGACCTGCTTAGACGCCTTCTCCCAAGATGCTCCAGATCAAAAAGTCAATGTCAGCCTTGATGTCAATAGCTACATTTCTTGCAGTGAGTACACCCCAAGCTTTAATCAAACCAAACGCTGACGAAGCAGTATCTGTGGCTTTTGCATTTTCAACTGCCGAAGGCAATGTCGGCGAGCCAATGCAATCACAAATAGTGGTCAGCTCTAATGCTCGACAAGGCTCTACTCCCATCACTCTATCTTCCCTGGTCTTCCGATTCAAAGGAGGTTTAAGTGAAGTGCAACTGAACCACGAGACGGACAAAGCTGCTTCTGGAAGCGAACCAGCCATCTACGATTGTACTCTGAATGAGAGTACATCTTCTTCCGAGAAGCCGCGGTGGACTGGTTCTTCCGACTTGACGATTCATCCTGGGCAGACCAAGGTTTACGGAATTCCAATCATTTTCCGTGAGGCTGGAGATGTAGACGTGATTGCCTCCACTTTTGGAATCAGCACAGATCGCTTTGATCTTAGTTGCTCGAATACAGATATCCCAGAAGGTAGCAATCCGACATGGTGGATTAGGTCTCTGTCCAGTATCAAGCCTCGAAAGTCAAAGCACAATGCTGTAACTTCAACTCATGTGCTACCCAAGCCACCAAAGATGGAAGTTCGACTACCCAATGTACGAAATCAGTATTTCACAGATGAGTCCGTCACACTTGCCATCGAGGTTATCAACGAAGAAGAAGAAGACACAGAAGCTGTACTCGAGGTTCGGCTTCTGGGTCGCTCAAAAGACATGCTTGGATATTCATGGGTAGACCGTCCCGCCTCTTCACCGATGAAGGAAGTTCCACCATCACTCGATGGCTCTACGGAAGTTGATCTACCAGGCCATGTGATAGGAAAGCTCACTCAAGGCGCTCGGATAACAGAAAAGATACACTTCACCGCGCCACCTGATCCAGCAGACTATGCTCTAGAAGTAAAGGTTCTGTACCATCTCCTCAGTGACCGTGACATTCCAATTTCAAAAATCATGATTGCCGATCTGGTATTCAACGCACCGTTCGAAGCCAGCTACGACCTCAACGCTCGCGTCCATCAGGATTCATGGCCAAGTTATTTCGAACTTCAAGAAGCTGAAAGCAATAACAACCCAGAATCGTCTGATGCATTTGGAATAGCACAGAAATGGGGCTTACGAGCCAAAGTCGCATCGTTTGCTGACGAGCAGGTCATTGTAAAGGATCTTATTGTCGAAGTTCATGGTATTCATGGGGGCGCGACATGTGAAGTGTTGAAAGAATTTGAGGTTTCAGATGTGGCAATGGAACCAGAGAATATGACGGACTGGGGGTTCAGTCTTGATATTCGTAAAAACAACCTTGAGGAACGCCGGCCAACGGCTTTGGACACAACCCTCAACATCACCTGGCAGCGTACCTCTGCCCCTGATGCGCCAAGCGTAACTTCTTCGCTTCCCATCCCGCGCATACAAATACCCTCCAGCGAACCACGCGTACTAGCCTCCGTACTACGATCAAGTGCCGTGGACACGCTTTTGCATCTCGACTACACACTTGAAAATCCAACGATGCACTTCCTCACGTTCGAGTTGAATATGGAAGCCAGTGAAGAGTTTGGCTTCAGTGGACCCAAGCTACGAACGCTCAATCTACTGCCTATGAGCAGGCAAAGCGCACGATACAATCTACTACCGCTGGTTAGGGGGGCATGGATCACGCCAAACTTGAAGGTTTTGGACAGATATTTTAACAAGACACTGAAGGTGCAAGCGACCGAGGGAGTGAGGATGGACAAAAAGGGGATAAGCATATGGGTGCATGGAGAGGATGGCGAGGAGGGTAAAAGTGCGCAGTCGTAAGTTGGATGCTCGGCGGGCACCGTGAGCATCTCGACACGTCTCTTGAATATTATACCAGTCTCACCGTCGTCTCGATCTTTATGTTTTTGGCGTGATGACAAACTGCAGACAACTGGTGGACTTTCGTGTGGGTTCGGAAGGTTGAGCCGACCTCGGCACGCCGACGCGCCGTGTCGCCGTATGGTCTCAACGTCATTCAAATTTGTAGACAAGATCATGAACGATTTCGGAATTGTATGCACCTTGCAATTGCAACATATCAACCTAATACATACATAACACCACCATGCAGAGTGTCGCTTCGCTCTGCAAAACACAGCATATAATCGTTTGACGGCGCGGCAATGTCAGATGGCGGGAAGTCGCGCTCGTCGTCTTCTTGTAAACTCCCCCCACTCCTCCAACCCATTTCGAAGCCAAACTGACAGCCATGTGAACAGTCCATTTCTTTGCAGGCCTAAGTTCTGGCGTCCTTTCCGCAGTACTCCTTCAACCAGCCGATCTTTTAAAAACGCGAGTCCAACAGTCCCGCCAAAGCACACTCCTCTCCACCATCCGCTCCATAGCTAGCGGACCGAACCCCGTCCGCCAGTTCTGGCGCGGCACACTCCCTAGCACACTACGCACCGGCTGCGGAAGCGCAATCTACTTCTCTGGCTTAAATGCGCTGCGACGGCGAGCCGCCAAACATGACCTAGGAGTAATCGGCGGAGCCGGAGAGCACTCGAGCTCGCTCCCTAAACTCAGCAACATGGGCAATCTGACCACCGGCGCCGTGGCACGCACATGGGCCGGATTTCTGATGATGCCCATCACGGTGCTGAAAGTACGGTACGAAAGCAGTTTATACAACTACTCGTCAATGTTCACTGCGTCGCGGGACATTTTCCGCACCGAGGGGCTCAAGGGGTTTTTCGCGGGATTCGGTGCAACGGCGGTGCGCGACGCGCCATATGCAGGTCTCTACGTCGCATTCTACGAGTTTTCCAAGCGTAGACTCTCCGCGCTGGCAACCAAAATCGAGGATCCCAGTCGTGCTGCGTACTCGACCAAGCTCTCGTCGTCGGCATCGGCGGGAATCAATTTCGTCTCTGGAGTGGCGGCCGCGGGCTTGGGAACTACGGTTACGAATCCATTCGATGCGATTAAGACGCGCATTCAGCTTATGCCGCATCGGTACGGGAACATGGTGCAGGCGGCTAAGATGATGGTTGCGGAAGAGGGGGCGAGGAGTCTGTTTAATGGGCTAGGGATACGGATTGCAAGGAAGGCGATGAGCAGTGCGTTGGCGTGGACGGTGTACGAGGAGTTGATTCGGAGAGCGGAGAGGGAGTGGAAGGAAGTTGCTGTTGAGGACAAGGTGTAGGATATATGTATGTATACTAGCATGGACGTGTTGTGGGGTTACATCACACCTGGGCGCATGGCGTTTGTAGAGGCCACTCTGCTCAAAAGAAACTATATCCCGAGTGCTTTTGGAAGACTCTCCAGGATTCTCTCTACCACATGCCATTTTTATATGTATTAGAAGGAACATGACGAGGATTTTCTAAACGGATGCTGGGGGGGTAATTGTATGTATAGTCCAGCTCGCCATATTCGAATTGAATGGGAAAGAAGAAAAGGAAGAAGAAGAAGAAGAAGAAGAAGAAGAAGAAGAAGAAGAAGAAGAAGAAAAAATATACGCCTGCCACTCCCCGCCAAAGAAGATAAATTCCCCCAATCCTGGTATCCAATTCGTCCGTCACCATCACCATCACCACCGTCTTGAAATAAAGTAAACTCCTTGCCAACGCTCTATGCTCTCAAAAAAAAATAACTTCAATCCAAACCCCGTACGAATCGTTGTCGGCCCCAACCAACGCGCTAATTATGGTTTCTCGTCTCCGCCGCCGCGTCGGCTTCCCGTGCTAACCGGTTCTCATTCGCAGCTTGCTGCAACGTCTGGTTGTTCGTCTGTCGCTTCTGCGCATCGAGTTTCTTGTGTAGGTCGCCAGTGATGGGTTTATTCGCACGCGCCTGTGACGAAGAAGAAAAAGAAAAGTGTTAGTGAACCATTTTCACGTGGGGAGAATGAGTGCATTGCATTGCGTTTCGTTGCGTTGCGTTACGCCAGACTAGGCTGTATGGTTGCGAATATAGCGATTACAATGGGGGGTGTTGTCACCACCGTTGTTGCTATGCGCTAGACTTCTCACAGATATATGTGATTATGAGAGGGTTTCTTACCTCTGCGGCTGCAGCTGCAGCTGCTTTGGGATCGCTCGCTGCGTTCTCTTCGCCCAGTGTGCGAGGCGGGCCTCCGACTTTCCTCACGGGTGCGCCTGCGGGTATTGACGCTTTTGTTGCGGGCGTGGGGGCGGAACCGAGAGTTCGTCCTGGCCCGTCGAAGCCGTCTTTTGATTCTTTGCCGCAGAGGTTGCCCATTGTGGGAGTTTTTATGTGGGAGGTAAGGTTCAAGGGAGTGAGAGGAGAGAGCCTGGGGAGAGCCTGGGGAGAGTGGAATGGCGTGTTATAGTGGGTTGGGAGAGTGACGAATTGCTGGGGAGCGGAGGAGACGCGGAGAGATTGTGGCGCAGGCCAGGGCCTCACTGGGAGCCGGGTCCCGGTGCCAAGGATGAGGGGGGGCTTGGATGAGAGGGAGGGGATGGGAGGAGGTGAATGGTGGTAAGAGATTTTGAATGGCTTGCTGTAAGGGAGAAGAGTATGAGCTTTGAATGGCTGCAAGTGTCAAATGCTAGATGTCTGTATCGTGTATAAAACAAAGAACCGGTAAGCTTACTACAAGTCAAACTAAGCTGGTAAACTTTGGTACTCCAGGGTGCACGTGTACAATATCTGGGAATTCTGGAAGGACTCAATACATGGCTGTTTGTATTCTCGATGACCCCAGTTTATACTTTTCTTTCCCAAGTTCGATCACGATGAATGATGGATATAGGAAGGACAGAACAGGCCAATCACCACACAACGCTTAGTCAGTCAGCGTGCGAATTCCGTCACAAGCCTCTTCACTCCACCAGGCAAATTTACTGTTTTGCGCCGGAACAACTCGCTATTGCCGCATTGAGGCTCCAACATGGCGTGAAACCAGTCGCTGAGTGTCTTGTACGTATGTGCTTACCATGGCTTGTTCTTTTTGTGCATCTACCCCGCTCTTCCCTCACATCCAGTCGCGTTCGCTGCTGAACACCTTGATGGACAGCCCGAGGTGGGTAGGCGAGGGTGAAGATTCACACGCCCAAATCTTTCCAACGCAGAAAACGTTCAGCCATCTACCCGCACTCGATCATGACTAACCTTTCAGACAACGATTCGGCCTTTGGCGATGAACCCTTCTTTTGGAAAACCGACCCCATGTTCTCGTCTCTAGCCGCGCCGCTCGCTGGCTCAAAGCGCAATCTCGAAAACGATGACGCCCAAATTCAATCGGGCCTAACGGACCAAAGGGCACCCAAAGTTGGTCACTTTCTTGATGAGTGTTGTACTCATTGTCCGGAGCCTTGCGACGAAGCTTGTGACCGTCCTTCCAAACGTAGAGCGTCGCCTAATAAAGTGGGTGAGTTCCACAGCCTGACCACAGAGGCGCACGCGAGCTTCGACACGGACCACCAGTTCCCAGATGATTGTTTCGAAAAGTTCTGCCAAGAATGCAACATAGAGCCCTCATGTCCTCCAGAGTGTGCCGTGCCGTGTCCTGGTGAATCCAGTTGTTCACCCGAGGATGTCTGCTTTGATCCGTCTTGCGACCAGACAGGCAAGCATTGCTCAGATGGATGTGTAGACCCAGAGTGCACTAAACTATCTTGTCCTCATGAGCCATGCTTCTGTCAAAAGTGCGATGCTCGACCTTGCCCTCTGGGTGATCTTGATAATGAATGCCATTCAGCTCATTCAGCTCCTACCCAGACTGGTACCATCTACTGCTACGACGATGCACCTTGTCACTTTCAAGAAGGCTACCATGGAAACAACGATGGCCTCTCGTCGTTCGAAACATATCCTTGCTTCTCCCAAACTCATGAGAACATGGGTGGGCACAATAACACAGGTCAAAACTCAAGTGCTGCCACACCTCTGCTATCGCCGAGCAACTACACATCACTGGAGAGCGCCTTCACCAGTGAGCCATCACCAGCTCCAGGGCAAACTATCTTCTCGCACTGCTATCTCAATGTGACTTCGGACCATTGCCATATCGACAATGCATGCTGCCATGGCTCGAAACGAGCGTGTGGAGACTACTCTTTCGCTCCTCAATCGCACCTGGACATGTGGAGCTCATCTCTAGCTCAGGGCAATAGCCTAGCGAATAACTTTATGGATTTTGGGATCAGTTCAAGCCATCCAACTTCACCCGTGTCGTCGGCCCATCCGTCGATGAGCTCGAGTCTGTACAGTAACACTCTCGATCAGTCAATGCTTGGATTCAATAACAATGGGTGGGCGCTTCCGGACTCTTCGTTCTCAAACACATTTCAATTCAACGCATCGGGAATGAACAAGCTAGATTTCCTTGCCACAGCTCTTCAACAGGAGTTTATGAACCCTACTCAATCTCTCACCAATACCCCATCCTTGGACCCGTCTCCCGCCTCCGGTACAACATCATTTGTAGGAACACTATCAGACTCACAAAACTGCGTGTGCAGATGGCAACATGCCCCGGGGCTTCTCTGTCTTGCTGCCTTCGACTCAGCCGAGGCACTACACAAACACATGAAGGCCGCACACGTCGACAACTGTACGCGCTGTTTCTGCCAATGGGATGGATGTGAAGCATCATCTAAGGACTTCAAGCAGCGCTCCAAACTATCGCGACATCTGCTCGGCCATGCCGGCTACCGTCCATATGCGTGTAGCTATGTAGGTTGCGACAAGACATTCGCAACAAACCAAGCAAAGGACAACCACGAGCGAACACACACGGGCGAGAGACCATATGTTTGCGATCGATGCGGCTATACGACTACGACACATACGCAACTCCAAACACATATCAGTGCGCTGCACGAGGGAAAGAAGCCACACAAATGCCGCTTCTGCGAGTTCACATGCGCCGATTCCAGCAACCTCAGTAAACATGAGCGCACCCACCAGGTACGTTTTCCCCTCTATAGTTTGAGACACATCATGGCACTCAGTAAAAACCATCTTTGTTCAAATTCGACACTTCTCCAACGACAATACATGTCAGCTATTGAAATCCTCGTACTAACAATTCTCCACAGACACTCCGCCCCTATCGTTGTCCGCACCCCAACTGCACCTTCAAGCCTGACTGTCGCTGGGAAAACCTCAAGCGCCATCTCCGCCGGTCCGGACATTGCTCAGAGCTCCTGGTTGACGATAGCGAGGACTACAGACTGTACCGAGAGAGTGTGCGGTACGAAATCGACGACTGGCACAAGAGGAATGAGGACAGTGGGACGAGTAAACTGGGTCGGCGCAAGGGACGGGGAGCATGAGACGGTTGTTATTGTTGTTGTTGAGGCTGCTTCATCGCTAGAGCTAAATGGGCGGGAAAGTCGCAAACTATTTACAAAGTATTGCATGGATGGGGGGGTTAGATTGTCTGACGGAAGACCATGATACAACCGTGAATGCGCCCTATGGCGTTCACATTTTATGCATCAGCAACACAGCGGCCATCCGTATGCATGACGGTATGTACGCAGAAAAATAATTCAAAAGTACTTTGGAAAGCTGGAAGGAGCAGTTTAGACTGAAAAAATTTGCAAAAACGACGTACTTTTCAATGCTTCAGAGATGCCAATAAAGAATAACCCCAAGGTTGCGTGCAAAGGGGAGAAAAGGAACATCTCAATGTCTCGATAATCCATACTTCATTCTTTCAACTATTCTACACGTCAAAACAACATTCCATCTCTGCACAATTCAACCATCAAACCCCCGTTCTTCTTTACAACACTTCGGATACAAAAACCCTCCCTGTGACGTATTCACAAGAAGTATAAGATATACATAAAGGATACCAAATTAGTTTCCATCTCCTTGTCTCAAAGTGGAAAGAGCGCTACCAAGAAAAATTACAACAACAACACATGTACACATCGACACCCCTCTAGATGTCTTCCCAACAAGCAGTCGGAGAAGACGAGAGAGCGGCGGGGGTATATAGCAGAAGAATCAAAGTCAGCCGGCAGGTGAGGGTGAGCCTGTGGCATCATCGACAAGAAAGTAAAGAGCGTGGTGTGGCGAGGAACTTCGGTCATGCAACTTGGTCTCGACCTTTATGGAGCAGCGTGATTGAGGGTATTAGGATTATTACGTTTGGAGTTGAATTTGGTGGCTCGAGTACAATGCGGTGCGATGCGAAGCCATCTTGTGCAGATGCAAAAACAGTCCGAAACGGGTATCAAAAAGAGCCTCTTGTTTGGAAAAGAAGTCGGGCAAAAGAAAAATTGTGTAAACGTAGAAGACCATCATCGTAACAGCGTTAAGGTTTGTTCGGACAGTTGATGAGCGTGCTGGAGCCTGACGAGTGCAAGTCTTGTGTCCTCAGGTGTGAAGGTCGTAGCGCGGATCGCTTCCTTGTTGGGTTGGGAGGTGAAGATCCTGTCGCGCTCGACCCGGGCATCATCTTGTCTATTTCGCGGACTCGGACTGAGAGAAGATCCGGAGACAATGATACGGATGATACCACTACAGAGCATTAATGGCTTGATTGAGGGGACACTATTAGGGACTTGGAGGTGGCCTGTCACCTCCACTCCTGCCCCCAATGTCCGTGCTGTCCCCTTCAATCGTCTTCCGCCAGTGTTGCGGCAAGCACACGCAGACTAGCGGGAAAGCTTTGATGTCGCCATCAGTATCGACTGGCGAACGGCTACTCGCGCTGCTAACGCCTGAGTCACGTTGTTCGGATCTTCGCGCTTCCCACTGCTCTGCTGATTCGCTGAGTCTGATTCCCGTTGCCCAGCCATCATCCCAGATACCCACAATTTTAAGCAAGTCTCCGCGATCCAGTTCAAACTCATCACCAGCGCGTGGCTGGTAGGCCCACAGCGTAGCAACAGTGTCGCCTGGGCGAACATCATCTTGAGAATAGTAGTCCTTGAAAAATTGCAATTGCTCAGACTGGCCAGAGGCAACGCCATCAGGACTAGAAAATTGCCGCCCATCAGATGTGGTTTGGGGTGAGGTAGTTGACGTGCCAAGCACAGAGTTACTTGCGAGGGAACCTTCACGTTTTGGCAGAGCGCTTCCCAAACGATCACGCATTGAACCAGGAGAGCTATAAGTACCACGTGGAGAGCTGTCAAAAGCTGACATCATGACACCACCTGTTAGGTCGCTCCGGGCCTCTGATGGTGTTGGGTCCTCCAAAGCTGACATGCGTTGCACACGGGCTCCAGGCAGAATATTGGGAGGAGGAAGACCATCACCACCGTAGCTCATGGGAGGGCCTCGAGAAGAGTGGCGTGTCGGAGAAGGCGTGTTCAGGATACTGCCGGCTTGACTTTGTTGGCGTTTTCGCATTCGGAAACAACACAGTATAATACCTGCAAGGATCAAAGCTGCACCGGCAAGAGATCCGATGACGATGCCGGCGATCGCACCTCCAGATAGCCCTGATCGCGATGAGCTGCCCGCACCAGCTCCGCTCGAAGTGGCAGTCGGCGCACCAGATGACGTGGCAGACGGCCACAGTGGCGGCACTGACACTGTCGTTGGAAGCTGTACGCCCACACAGCGCGACCCGACATTTGCATTCTGACAGCACGAGTCTGTGGAGTTGACGGTGCTCGTTGCACAGAACGCGCAAAGGCCCTCTAGGTTAGATTGGAAACCGCATTCGCTTGGCTCGTTCCGCACTGCTGCAATGCAGCTTCCGCTGAGCGAGTTTGCCGGGTTTGAACAGCGTGTGAAGTCGGCTCGTATCTGCGAATTTGCATTACTGCCTGGCGTACCGCACAGACTTGGACTTGCGGTTATTGATTGCTCACTAACGGCAAAATCAGCCTAGAATTGATCAGCGTCTGCTTAATGAAAGGCTCAAAGCCGTGGAAGAAGAGTTGCATACGCAGTCGCTAGCGCAAAGCGGTGTTGAATTTGCGTCACTTAGCCTACATGGCTCTTTTGAATTTTGTACAATTGCATTACAGAGAACTGAGGTGGTGTATCGAGCATAGATATTAGTGGTATTGGTGAGGTTGAGGCTCGAGCAACCCAGAATATTCTGGTACCTGCAATAGTGTTAGCACGATTTTGTACGATGCTCGCACACATGGCGCAGGCGGTTGGAAGGCTGACTTTTGCTGCGAGTATGTCGTCGCGATGTAAGACCGCAGCTGCTGATCAAACGTGTGGACGTCAGATACGAAGGAGAGAAAGGAGCTGTTTGCAGTCAGCGTTAGCACTGGTGGCGGTGAGTCGTGGAGCAGCACGCACTATTCGCCGGATAAGTTTGCGCTGATCGATGCTGAGCTAAATGCCGGGCAGGCTGTCGAGCCTTGAAGTGAAATACAGTTTTGCTGCGCCATGGTTGCTGGTATGGATGCGGCGAGGAGGGCGACGGCGAGGATCTTTTTGTTGAGACATGATTGCTGTTGGCGGCGAGGCGCACTTCGTTGTCGAGGGCTAGTGTCCATGTGATGAGGGTTACCAGAACAATCGTGGTCGATGCGATGGTGCACACCCAATTCGCATGCACACCGTGAAGACCAATTGGCGGCGCGGGGCGAGTTGGAAGACGGCGGGTTCACAAGTCCATGCGCGGTGTGGCAGCGAGGACAGAGCTAGGGCGGGTTGTGTATGTACGCGTGTGTGTATGTACGGATGGATGGATGGATGCAGCAATAAGAATTAGACGCGAGGCCGTGCCAGAGGAGGATGCCGTCGAGAAGGGAAAGTGAGCCAGGCACAGGTCGCAGCCGATAAAGAGCGAACCGGGTGGGAAGCTACGATGGGCCCTGGGTGAAGAGGAAGATCATGGGGGAACAACGCGCAGAGACGCCAGAGGGCTGGCCCTGCAGGGACCATGTTTAGATGCTTAGGCCCGGCCTTGATTGGACGCGCCGCGCGCAAAAGAGCCGACATCATCTCGTTTCTATTTGGCGCGCCTCGTCTCATGTACCGTGTTTCGGTGGCCTCTTTTGTGCCTGGTCGTCGCTGCCACATTCGGCGACACGGTGGGGCGTGGACATGTTGCCAACCGCCTGGGGCTCTCAGGGTACGCGCTCGCCGTACAGCGAGTGGGTGCAGCGCATGCAAAGCGAAGGGCCACGGCCGCCGCCCAAGTGTACTGCCATGCGAACGCACCTACCCTAGGCCTGCACGCACGACTCGACCGGCTCGCTCGGTTGTGCGCATCGGATTGCATCGTGCCATGTAGCGCATCGCTCCTGCTGATGGATGGGCACGGCACAGGTACAGCATGCCACGAGGCTTGTGCCTGCAACAGATCCTCGCCCACGACCTGTACATGCCGCTGGCCGCCCAGTCGCGTCAATGCACAGTAAATAATTGTTTTGCTGGAGTTCGAGGCCTGCTTTCGGAGCATTTTCTCCAACCGGAGTCGGCCGCCCACGTTGCCATGCCCTTGAAATTCGGTCCCCAACGCTCGGCAATACGAGAAGCCAGGCGCTGCAGGAACCCATCGCTGGCAAAAAAATCCTCTTGTATTTCCCTCCCACCTCAAACAGGTATGTCTGCAATTGCGTCAGCTCAAAGCATCTCCATTGCTCGAGTTCGCAAGGATACCCTCCAGACCCGCGTCGAGTTGCATCTTGTCGGGGCATGCCCGATGGCTCCTTCCCTGTTCAGCTACCCGCGGCCCGTTAACTAGTCCCAAAGCCAGAGCACTGTCACGACGATCTTTTCTATTTTGACCCGACTATAAACACATCAATGCTCAATCACAATAGCATCAATGCGCTGTCGTCATAAAATCATGGCTACCATCCATTTCCCCCACTCTCACTCTGTACACAACGCATCGCAAAAACAATCTCGACCGAGTGTGTAGGGCAGTCTCACAAGAGCCACAATCTCAATCCAACGATGCGCTGCAGTTGCCGTTACACGTGTGAAGCGGGGTTGATTTGCCTGAGGGTTCATGGCTGTTGTTCGTCTTCATGCGCTCGACAATCCAAGGATCAACCAAGTTCGCTCCTCGCCTGCCACGACACAAAGCTTCAAAGCAAAGTCCAGTTGTAAGCGTCGTGGGTTTGCCAACATCTAGCCCTCAACCCTCCAAGCTTCTCATTGGCACACCGGCTTGTAACCCACATTGTGCATTTGTCAGTGTCGTTACCATGTGAAGTCCATATCGTCACACCAACCATCCACTGGCATCCTCGACACAACATAGCGTCTTAACTTGTAGTTGTGCATTAATATGCATCCCCTACCTATCTGCTTGAACCGTCTTCTCCATAACACATTTATTTAGCCGCTATTTGCGACTCACCGGGAAGCTATACTAACAACGCTCCAACAACACCCGTTCGAGCCCACGGCCATGGCGCTGAATTTGTCAATTCAGGCGTCCTATGTGGATATCTTGAAGCTCTCATCATCTCCAAAGTAAGAGCCTGGGGTAAGTTCAAAGCTTATCTGGAACATTCACAAGGATTTGCTGCAGATGGCGATAAATGCAACGTGGAGGAACGAAGAGTCAACGCCTATGGCCTGTTCTGAGTTAGATTGGATATGGATTTTGAGGTGGAGGGGCTCATTCGGGAGGAAGATGAAGGTTACAAATGAGCAGGTCGATGGCAATCAAAAGCATGAAGAGAAAAAGGGCATAGTGGACTGCGAGTAGATAGACCAGTTGTTGAGTGGATTATATCGATCTACTAGCACTAGCAACTAGAAATCAAATGATCTTTTGCTATCTGACACCAAAGTTCAACCAGGAACACAAACAACATAGTTGAGAAATCTCCAAAGGCTGCACATGTAGTCAATATCCAACTACATCTTCCACGTACACATAATCCCGTCTCCCTCCCCATTTCTGCAACCCCAACTCGGAACATCGCAAACCAACATCCATGTACTTCTCCCCTACCCCTCACAACCAACCCTTTCAAAACGCCCAGTGGCTGTGCACACCCAACCACGTGAATACCAACCCCCAAAAAACCCTGTCCCACAACCGAATGACCCAAACACCCGGTCCCGCCTTTGCACCGCCTCTCCCAAGAGAAAAAAAAATGCTTAGTCGAACACTACCTTGCTCACTATACTACCTACATCTACACCCCCCCCAAAAAATCTAGCGTCAGTTCAGACGCACAATCATCAACCCTGCATACCCAGATTAGATGCACGAGCTATTTTAGAACCTCAAGATGCGTTACACCGAAAAACACATGCACATACACACATACACACAATTTCCACCTAATTCGTGCAGAAATATCGGATGGCGCAGATGGATGCCTTGCGGGAACAATGCAGTCATGGAGTCGGCGCAATTACGCCATTTATTGATGACTCGGGGCGGAGGGTCGAGGCTGAGAACAGGGAAGCGTGGGGGGGGGGCCAAAAGCGGAGTTTCTAAACGAGTGGTTTGGGGGGTTTTGGGGGCCAAATCTGAGAGGAGGAGAGAGGGAGGGAGAGAGAGAGAGAGAGAGAAAAAGAGAGCCACGACAAGATACGGAGTGGCGGTGAAACGCGGCGAATTAGGAACATTGTAAAGATGGAGATGAGATGAGATGAACGAGTGCTTTTGTTTGTGTTGGATACATGGATGCAGATTGATGTATATGGAAGGGGTTTGATTTTATGTAATTTTTTCCAACTCGACTGCTTGCTGTCATGTCGCAGGAGTATAAAAAGATGGGTATTTCTAAAAACGCCAGAATCTAGATGGATAACGCTATGTTCGTACGGGGCGTTGTGAAGTGAAAAGGGAAGCCAAAGAAAAAGGTGGGCAGATGTGCGAAAAGCGCATACTACCTACTACCTCTTTTATAGCAGAGAAAAGAAAAAAACAGTGGATATCGCGTACATAAACTTAATCGTGTTCCAACTTCTCCATCGTGGCTCGCCTTCAAGGCGCAGCCTTTGGGAAATGCCTCTCAATCTGACATGGTGCGAACAATTATCGGCACCGGCATCGCAGGTACATCCAGCGGTGTCCTATCGTAGTATCGCATGCTCGTGGTACTTGTGCTTCGTGGCCTGCCTGATGCCCTTGTGCCCATATCCCCGTCTTCATATACAGACGACATTGGGCTCAACAGTACCGTCCCTTGCGTGCTACTGCTTAGCCTACTTATGGAACTGACCCCGCTTCCGTCGCTTCGTGTGTTTCTCATCGGGTTTGCAGCTTCCTCCACAGGTGTGACTTGAAGTGGGATCAGCGGCACGGCGTTTTGGGTGGCCTGTTTGGTGTGGGCGTCGGACTCGGAGTCCACGTAAAGCGTTACGCTGCTCACTCGGGTACGACTGAACATGTTTGTCTTGTCTTCATTTACGAGAAGGCCGGCTTTGTCAGGGTTCGGTTCGGCAAAGGATTGTTTTTCCTTGCGGCGGCGGATGAAGAAGGCTATCAGGACGATAGCAATGACCAGGGCGAAGAAGGCGAAGATGACAGTGGCTGTAATGTTCGCTTTCGACCAATATCCTGGTGATGGTGTAGACGGAGATGTGATTGTTGGATCAGCGATAGGGCTGTCGTTCACTGGTGTGGGAGCCATGCTGATGGACTTGGAAGAGGAGATGTAACTTGTAAAAATGCTTCCGAGACTCCAAGGCTGAAGGATATGTCAATGATTTATGGGGAGATGCTAAGCCATATAAAGTTGGAACACTGCTCGGATATTGGGCTGATGTTGGCTGAAACCTAAAGAATCTTTCAGGGACGAATTGTGACGCAGAGGTATCAGGCAGAATATATACAAATCGAAAGATGGTGTATGAGCCCAATCACACAGTACCCCTGGAGGTTTTGGAAAGGCGTCCAGCCACGGTCGTCTAAGTTTAAGGTGATGAGAGCTCAGCCTCAGTCCATTGTGGGGAAATGGATAGCCGGTTAAGGAATCATAAAACGCCATTTCCGCCTCATCGCATAGCTAGTTCACTTGAGAGATCGGTACATTTGAACCAACGAGAGAGAAATCATCAGAAAAGAGTGGCCGATATGAAATGAGAAAACCAAGGCCTGGATGCCTGAAAAATGGTGGCGGCCCAGACGTATGAGCAAAGAGTTTAGGCGCGCAGTAAACATACCACGATACATTGCAAGACCAGCAAGTACACTCTGCAAAGTGAGTGCAAGCCACGTCTGCATGCATTTTCCGAATAAATCTGCGCCGTCGAAAACACAATCAGCTCGTGTAACTGTGAGCACGGATTGGCTGGTCTTGTGACATGCTGTACTGTACACGGCTCTACGCTGGCGGTGAATCAGAACCGAGAAAACAAACAAGTGCTGGCGAATCGTAAGCGTCGAGCTCGGTCTGCAAGAGCTAAGGGAAATGAAATGAGTGAGAGAAAACGAGGGCTGTGCAACCCGCCTTGCACCATCCAAAGCCCTTTTGCGAATCTGCCTAACCTAAGCCCTATAAGACTTGGGTCTTAAAATAAAGTTAACAGCCTGTAAGCCTTTTGGTCATGCAGTAACAACAGATCAACGAAGCGACGGGTCCCGCAGTGGGGCGTCGTACCTTTCCCACGAGGTAGGCAAATCAAATGCTATTGGGTCATATTCCGGTGACTCTGCGTTTAAAAAGATCGCAACGCGTTCGCGCTTGAGAGGACAATGAGTTGCTGGACCAGGTACGAACGCCAGCAGTCGTGGTGTTGAGGTAGACGACGATCGCAAGCTGTTGCTATTAATATCCCACACGTGATGCCCAAAGGGTCTCCACTCTCATCCTGCAGGAACTCACACATCCACTGGGAAGCATAACAAGCAACTGCTATCTACTCAAGATTCTGATTTGTGCGTGATACGTCAAAAACAACCCAAATCACGCTGATCACCTTTCCGGCTCAACTAATCCCGTTTATCAGCCAAATCAGACCTTTAGTCATGTCACCTCTTATCCACTTTCAACCCCTCCAGTCTAGTCCATTATCCTATAATCGTAAATTCTATCATCAAAACATCGCACCGCGCATTCAAATTCCATCCTCATCGCATTCGTCATGAACAGCTTGATCCATTTGGGATAAACGCGCTGCATCTCTTCCCCCCAAAAAAAAGAAACTCCATCAAACGCATCCACTCGTAAAATCCTAAACGGTCCCAGTGAATATCGTCAAAATCCCGTTCTGCACTCTCGTCTTCGCTAATCTAAGAGGCTTCCACGAGGGTAATTTCGTCGTATGTATGAATATGTGGGGACCTTGGCACCTGACACATGTATCATAGCGGTGAAGTGTGCAACTATTCCTAATTGATAACGCGAGTCAATTCACCGTCGCTAAATATACATACAAGAACAATTCGGGTGTCGAGATTGTGGAAGTGGAATAATAAAGAATCGTTCGTCTGTGCCTGAAAGGACCTCGGCGAGAGAGACTAGGAGTTTCGAGTCCAGGTTCATGGTTTTAGTAGTCTATTCGTGATCATATTCGTTTTTTTCTTCTTCACCAGAGTCGGATTGGTCAATACTCTAAGAAGATAGTTCTCAGTGTTCGGATGGAAGCGCATGCCGAGCCACTCGCGGCGAGACGTCAAAGAAACTTGTGAGACGTTGCGGGTGAAATGGTCGCTGAGAAATATAACTGGTGAGACTCAACCACATCAAGGGTGTGAAGATTAGATACTATGTATGGTATGGTCTGGGGTCAAATAAAAAATTTCTGGGTAGTCTTCTGGTAGGTATTGAAGATTTTTTGAAGTGCATTTTAAACAAATGTGGTAAATAGGCAGCCGTTTTTCGTACTGTCAACTCTTTGTTCAGTCAGCCGACCTCATGCCGCTCTCTCCTCAGGGGGTTTCGTGATGCAAATTCTTGTATCGCATACTTGAGGTTCGAACCTTTTGTTCAAATTAACTTCATGTGTGATTACCGATGGAAGGAATATTTGGTTGTAAATGACTGATGACTTCAATTGTAGCAGCTTCGCTCAGAGCCCAAGTATGAGATATTTTTAGCTACAAAGAAGTTGGTGTTGTGTAAATGAAGTAAGCTGAGGCATAATTACTTTATGGGGTGATCAAGCTATTAAATATTTATGATGATATTGATTTGGCCTATGTATCATATGGTAAGGCGAAGAAGAGAAATCTATCAGTGATGATGGCAGTTGGAAAGGGAAGAGAATCTACGTCTTAAGAGAAGATTTGTTAAGGTACACAATAAAGAGCATTCTTCAGTGAAGTACAAGGCATTATTAATCGCTAATTGCCAAACACATCTCAACAAGACGATCTGATTCTGTATTCCTAGTTGGGTAGTCAGAAGATTGCCTTGTCACCCCTTTAACAAGTAGCTTTAACCCTGGAAGACTTGAGTACTCTATTCAATTGAATAAACCCAGTTCCTCTGGTGGATCAGTGATAAAGAGCAAGGTCTTTCCACTAAAAACAACAAGTATGTATTTTTTTGGACTCTCTATGATTTTCAACTACACGTACCTTGACAACCAATATTTTACCTTCCCTTTATTTTCCCAAAGCCATTTATCTATCCGGCAACGACTTCCAGCCTTTAACGCAAAGAAGCCATATTATCTCTGTAAGAATTCCCTCTTTAAATTTTTCAAAATTTGTCCACAAGTACTTGAAAGCACGGCACACAGCGTTTCCCCCGTCTTTAACACGGACAATCCGACACACACAAAAAATTCATCCGCATGCGTCCTTTAACGCAAAAGCGTCTACGTGTTCAACAATGGAGAGAACTCAGCGACTGATGAATTTGAAAAAAAATTGTGAAGAATATTACTCATTTACTGACATGGTTTATCAATAAATATCACTCCTCAGTATTCGTCCCGCATACGTCTTCACAGCTACAGGCACAGTACATTATTTATCAATCTATAATCACATCGTAATGTATCGTCTATACCGATGTTTTGTATAGGTGGTTGCAATAAAATTCAATGTATATGCTTTTAGTTCTGCATTCATTCCACTTTTGGGGGTTAAAAAAAAAACTACGCTTCGGCTTCAAAGGAAATTCTGTGTAGGTCTTTCTATCTTTTCATTTTTTTTTGTAAATTTCCTCCCCTGAGTAGTTCGATCCATCTTCTTTGTTTTTATTCCTCACCTGCATTTTTTTGTGCTGTTCGTGACGTGGGTTCGTGGAGTCTTTTGTGTTTTGGGTTTATATTGCATCATTTTTTCTTGTGATATTTGTAAAGGCGTGAGGTGGCTAGGTAGGTAGACAAGTACGAGCAAGCTGTACGTAGTCGTTTCCAAGCACAAGCAGAAAAAAAGGGGGAGGGGGTTTGAAGTGACGCGTGAATGTAATATTTGCATCAGGACAACAGCCTGTATAGCTATATATGTAATTTTTTTTTAAAACGCAAAAGACCATCCACCTTATTCGGCGTGAAAACACATCAAAGTAATAGGAAAAAAGAAAGACTTTAGACATGACTGTGATGCTGAGAAAACGCCGACCCATGCGTATTTGACTATATGACAAACGAAAATGTTGGAAACACGAGGAAACGCGACGGCCCAGACTCGGGAGAACCCAAATACATTCTACAAAAAGTGCGCAGTCTGGATACCACGATTTCTATTTGCTCAGTCAAGGAAGATGTTATCCTTTTTCCATCCAATGGGCAAGACGCTGACTGTACCCGCGGCGTCCTTGCAGCGGTCTGGGGCGCGAGCAGGGAGATCGATAGTTGCACGACGCAACACACCTCGAGCCTGTACTCCGTAGAACTGGATAAACTTTTTGTAGTAGTCTCGAATCAGGCCGCCGAGAAGGGCAAAGTGTCCCGGCCAGAGGTCCTCAGAACGTGTGTTGCAGATGGAGACAATGGCGCGCCAGTATTCGGAGATGGGTACGGCAGGGGCCTTGGCGGCAAAGGAGCGCAGGGACAACGACGCGTAGCCGGCTCCCAGACCGCGCATGCGTTGACTGTAATTTTCCGTTGTCGCAGGGGATTTGTCAATAGGCATCCAGCCTAGTCGGATGCGGCCTTCAGCAGTGTCCATGGTGCCTCGGACTCCAAAGAGAATGGGGCAGATGCGGTGAAACTTGGCCAGGATGATGTCGGTCAAGGGAAGACCTCTCCACATGTAGCGCTGGTCGCCGAGTAAGCTGGCGGCTATCAGGCCGATTTCCTGAATGATGCGGCCATCCTCGTTTGCCGCCTCCTTTTCGAATTGTTTCAGAGCCGATTTCTCAAAGCAGATCCAGACGTAGAGCAAAAAGGCAGGATATTGCGCCTCTGCCTCGTTCGCGAGAGGGGGGATTTCGTGGGAAACCATAAACTGTCGAATGTCGATCATGGGCCCTGGAGTCTCCAAAGCCACGCTGAAGCACTCTTCTCGTAGCCTCTTGATGGCTGCAACACTGTCTTTCCTATCGGTGGTGATTTGACCCAGACGCAGGCGAATGTTTCGTCGCGCGTTGCCAACCGCCTCTTTGAGTGGCTGGCCTTTTTGCTTGTGTTTGTCCTGGAATGACACGCGAAACTCTTTCATGCGGGCGTGCAATTCGAGGTATTTGGCGTGAATTACGTCGAGGCCAGCTGCCGAGGCTTGCGTATTTGTTGATAGTGCCGGTGCGGCTGCTGGCGTGGGTATGGCTGCAGGAGCGGGCTGCGTTAGTTGCTGTTGGCGCTGTTGTTGTTGCTGTTGCTGTTGCTGAATGGCCTGCTGGGCCTGGGCCTGCTCTGCAGCAGCAGCAGTCTCTCTAGCCTTGCGATCCGCTTCTTCTCTCTCTCTCTTCTGCCTTGTGGCGGCGGCTTCTTGGTCCTTCTGCGCCCTGAGACGTGCCTCTACCTCGTCTAGCTGCCGCTGGTGCTCGGCAGCCTGACGCGCAGCCTCTTCTTCGCGCTGCTTGATTTCGAGCTGCTCTCTGCGCACCTGGGCCTCGTGCTGGGCCTTTTCCCACTGCAGGCGATCAACTTCCTTTTGCTGTGCCTCGGTCTGTCGGAGCCTTGCCTGCTCCTCCTCCAGTGCTATGCGCTGCAGCTCTAGCTCGGCGCCTCTCAGCACCCTCTGATGTTCCTCGGCAGCTCGGGCGAGCTGTTCTTCGTGGACCTTGGCACGCTCGGCGGCAGCCTGGTCGAGGCGTGCGTTGAAGTCGCGGTCGGAGATGCTGAGGCGCAGGTTGAACTCGAGTGCCAGCTGCCGCGAAGGGCTGTCGTAGGGATCCTGGATGAGCGAGCCTCGCGGCGAGCGGAGGACATGTCTGGTGGGCGATTGGCGCGATGGCGAGCTGCCGGCGAAGCTGGAGCTGAACGAGGTGCTGGTGTGCATGCTGGCGGAGGAGGTGCCCGAGCGGGCGGGCATTGTTTGGTGCTAGGGGGAGAGGAATGGACAAACGAGCAAAAAGACGTGGTTGGAGAGACAAATCGCCCAAGTGGGCCAAGCGCTCGAGCGCGTCACGCTAACGGCTGACCTAAGGACATTCACTCCGCGCGCTGCTCCGCGTTGCGCCCGCACGCCAGCCACACATGGCAGGGCAAGGCAAGGCATGGCCTCCCACGGGCAGCATTGCCGGGCTGGGGAGGCTCTGGCAGAGGGGTCCGATGCAGCGTGCCAGAGGGCAGCAGATGGAACCAGGCGGCGCGGCGCCAGCGTGGTGAGACTGCTTGCGTGCATTCGCCAATCTGAGCTCCCTCTATTGAGTTTGCGGCACCGTCCTTGCGGTGCGTGGGCTGCGGCCTCTGGATCAGCAGCCAGGCCCTAGCTGCAGCCGCACCCTGGGTGGGTGTGCGTGCGTGTCTTGTTCGACCAGGCGCCACATCCACGTCTTGCACGCTTCTCACGTACGCCGCCCACGTACGTGCAGAGAGGATCACGGCGAGCTACCCAGAACACGCCGGCTAGCCCCCAGGATACGGAAAACCCATCGCAGCACGGCCAGCATCACGCGGCCGGCCCAACGCGCGGTGCACGGCAGCCAATCCCACAGCGGGCTCGCGCACAACACCACGTCGATTTCTCGAGTGCGTGCTGGGCGACTTGGGTGCGTGCAGGCAGGCGGGCTAGGCGGTGGTGTGAAACGCAGAAACCAAAACGTGGTGCTTCACAACACGGCCTGCTGAGACGAAGGCACCGCTGGCCGTGGCCGTGGCCGTGGCCTCTGCCCGCCGCTTGCAGCTATATAGACGCGCCCCCAATCATCCCTCTCGGGCAATGCCTGCCTGCTTTCTTTTTCCCCAACCCATTGCTCGTGCTCTCCCGCAGTGACGTACGTTGCGAGCAGCACTCGTTTTCGGAACAGCCGAGAAGCTAGCTGGGGTCCTTTCCCTCCCTCCCTCACCTCTCACGCGCAGCTCTGGCCTCCCTCCTCACAACCCTCCTTCTCCCGCGCCCGATCGCTCCCTCCTTCGCCGCACTCTCTCCGTCCGCTTTAGTCGTTTCTGCCAGCCAACAGCCCGCCCCGAGGGAAACCGCGCTCTTTGCTAGCTATCATATCGCCCGCCGCCCCTGCATCTCCGATCCTTATCCTCTAGCACCAGGCCCAGAACTTTGTCCCCCAAACACACCCGCCTGCCCACTGCCCGGCAGACCCCACGCGTTCCTCAGCATCCCGTCCTGAGAACATAGTCATCACTGCACCCATTGCCCCGCCCGCCGCTCTCCAGCAGTGTAAGTGCCCCCTCTGCCAGCTGCCCCCGGCGCTGCCACAACACGGAGCAAGTCCCGCACCGTCGACGCGGCGCCACGCCCGCTCCGCACGCCCTTGCCTTGCTCCTGCCAACGACGCCATCGCCTGTGCCATGGCCCAATGTCGCTCTCCGACTAACGACGCGCAGATACTACACACAGCACCCTTGCTCGGCCAACTCGTGTCCTCAGCGGCCTCGACTGGTTCGACCGTCACTCCGGCGAACACCACACCCCCCCCTTGCAGGCAGGCCTTGAACCAACACCACCACACCATTTACAATGGAGCAACAGCAGCAGCAACAGCAGCAGCAAGGCCAGCAGGGTCCCATGGGCCCCGCCGGCCGCCGCCTGCACATTGCTCACCGACGCAGCCCCTCTGAGCTGACTCCGCTGATGAGTACGTGGCCCTGCGTCTCCCATCTCATCTCACGCATCTGCTGACACTCATTGTACAGTGGAACAACTCGCCATTGCACAGCAGATTGAGGTTTTACAGCAGCAGCAGCAGCAGATTGCTGCCACACATCAGCAGTATGTCAACATGGGCATGATCCAGCCACAGCAGGCCCTTGGCAACTTCCAAATGCAGGGACAGCTTCCCAATGTTTCGCCC
Source organism: Mycocentrospora acerina (assembly GCA_022701365.1). NCBI lineage: Eukaryota > Fungi > Ascomycota > Dothideomycetes > Pleosporales > Mycocentrospora > Mycocentrospora acerina. The sequence continues at coordinate 520,236 of JAKUHH010000303.1, forward strand.
CAGGTAAACAACTACCAGTTCCCCCAGCAGATGCCACAGCAGCACCTCGGCGTGCCCATGAACGCCTCAGCCCAGCAGGGTGCCCACCGCCGCAACCAGTCCGCCCTCCCCAACGTCGGTATGGGTCCTCCCCCAGCTCCGTCCTCGGGCGCGTCCGGCTTCGGCGATTTTGGTGCACAGCAGCAGGGCAGAGAGAACGTGAACCCCCGCGGCCGAGGCGGCGGCAGTGCTGGCTCGGGACACACTCGACGACACTCTTTGGCTCTCGCCGACGCCAAGAAGGCGGCCGACGCGGCAGAACAGAAGAGAAAGACTTCTGGCTTCCAGTTCCCCCTTCCTTCGGCTGGCGGCAGCTCCAACCGTGACGCAAGCCCTAGCGGGGCTAGCACCACCCCGTCCAACGACTCCACAGCAGCTGCTCGTGGCGGACGTGGTGCACATGGTCGCAGCCAGAGCATGGCTGTTGGCCGTGGCGGCGGAAACGCCGGCCGCGGCGGACCAGCCTTCTCCTTCCCAGCAGCGCCTGCTGAACCGAGCACCCAGGGCAACCAGTCCGACTTCCAACGTCGTGGCAGCCAGGGTCACGGCAGGTCTGCATCGACTGCATCGCGCAACTTCGACGGCAACTGGAGGCAGCCCCAGAACAACAGCCAACAGCAGTCCACTCCGGACAACCAAACCCAGAACATGGGCAACTTCAACATGAACCAAACCGCCAATGCCGCTCCTTTCCAACCTGGACACCGAACTCGCGGTTCCGTCAACCAGTCTGTTGGTGCTCTTGGCAATTTCCAATACCAGGCCCAGCCTCAGCTGGGCATGCTTCCCCAGCAACAGCTTCTTTTGCAACAGCAAATGTTTGGTAACCAGGGTCTCAATCCTCTCCAGATTGCTCATCTCCAGGCCCTCCAGGCGGCTCAGATGAACGGTGGAGGCATGGGAGGCCTTGGTTCTAGCCAACACGCCCAAGGTCAGATGGGCATGCAGCAACAGCAGCAGCAACAACAACGCAAAACTTTATTCACTCCTTACCTCCCCCAGGCTACCTTGCCTGCTCTTCTCAGCGACGGTCAGCTGGTTGCCGGTATCCTCCGTGTCAACAAAAAGAACCGAAGCGATGCTTACGTTACCACAACCGATTTAGATGCTGACATCTTCATCTGTGGCAGCAAAGACAGGAATCGTGCCCTCGAGGGTGATTTGGTGGCGATTGAGCTTCTTGACGTGGACGAGGTGTGGGGTCAGAAGCGCGAGAAGGAAGAGAAGAAGAAGAGGAAGGACAATGCCGATCCTCGCGGTGGTAGCATCGCCGTGAATGATGCCACCACTCAGCCTGAGACTTCTGAGGGTGGTATTCGACGACGTGGCAGTCTGCGCCAACGTCCTACACAGAAGAAGAATGACGATGTCGAGGTTGAGGGACAGAGCTTGCTCTTGATGGAAGAGGAAGAGATCAACGACGAACTGAAGCCTTTGTATGCCGGCCATGTCGTTGCTGTTATCGAGCGTGTTGCTGGACAGATGTTCTCTGGGTAAGCCACGTAACCCTGACTTTTTTTTTGCTACAAACATGGCTAATTATAATTTTAGTTCTCTCGGACTTCTACGTCCTAGCAGCCAAGCCACCAAGGAGAAGCAGGAGGCTGAGCGTCAGGCGCGCGAGGGTAATACTGGCCGTCCCCAGCCAGAACGCCAGGACAAGCCGAAGATTGTCTGGTTCAAGCCAACCGACAAGCGCGTGCCCTTGATCGCTATCCCCACCGAACAAGCACCGCGAGACTTCGTTGAGAAGCACCAAGATTATGCCGACCGCATCTTTGTGGCATGCATCAAGCGATGGCCCATCACCTCGCTGCATCCATTCGGAACTCTTGTCGAGCAGCTCGGAGTAATGGGTGACCTTAAGGTGGAAACCGATGCCCTCCTTCGCGACAACAACTTCGGTCCAGATGATTTCTCTGATGCAGTCATCAAGAACGTTGGTTTTGAGGACTGGTCTGTTGCGAACGATGGCGAATCGGTGTTTGAGAACCGTCGCGACTTCCGTGACGAGGAAACTTTTACAATCGACCCCAACGGTAGCAAGGAACTTGACGATGCAATTCATTTCAAGTACCTTGAAGACGGCCGCGTCGAGATTGGTATTCACGTTGCTGATGTCGCTCACTTCATCAAGGCGAACTCGCTTGTGGATCGCGAAGCCAAGAAGCGCGGAACTGCGGTCTACCTCATGAACCGTACAGTCAACATGCTTCCCCCTCGTCTTTCCAACGACATTTGCTGCCTCAACCCAGGAGAGGAACGCTACACTGTCAGTGTGGTATTCAAAGTCGATCCCAAGTCGGGTCAGGTCTTCGAAGACGAGACTTGGATCGGCAAGGCTGTGATCAAGAGCTCTGGCATGTTGCAGTATGACGAAGTTGACTCCGTTATCAACGGACGTGACACCGAAGTCACTGCAGCCCGTGCCAAGGACATCAAGACGCTCCACTACATCTCCCAGAAGTTCCGCGAGGCACGCTTTGGCAACCGTACTACTGACATTCAGCCTCTGCGACTCATGCATCAATTGGATGATGAAAACGTTCCTGTTGAGCAGAATATTTTCGACTCATCCCCAGCCCACGAGTGCATCGAGGAGCTCAGCCACCTTGCCAACGCTTTTGTTGCAAAGAAGATTGCTGCTGGCCTGCCTGAGAAGGCTCTGCTACGTCGTCAAGCCCCTCCCAACCCTCGTCGTTTGGTTACGATTGCTGAACGTATGAGCGCCATTGGTTACTCAATTGACACCACTAGCAGTGGAACGCTACAAAACAGCCTGTTCCAAGTTGAGGACAGCGACATCCGAAAGGGTATGGAGACGCTGGTGATCAAGTCCATGCCTCGCGCAAAGTACTTTGTTGCGAGCAAGTTGGGTGAAGACCAATACCCCCACTACGCTTTGAACCTTCCGGTTTACACTCACTTTACCAACCCATCTCGACGATATGCAGATATCGTTGTGCATCGTCAGTTGGAGGCAGTCTTGTCCAACGGTGCCATTGAGTTCACCGAAGACATTGAGGTCCTGGCTAAGACTGCAGAGATGTGCAACACCAAGAAGGACTCTGCGCATGCCGCTCAGGAGCAGAGCGTGCACATTGAGGCATGCCGCAAGATGGACAAGGTTCGACAAGAACAGGGAGGCGACTTGATCAGCGAGGGTATTGTGCTTTGCGTGTATGAGTCGGCTTTTGATGTCCTCATTCCCGAGTGGGGCTTTGAGAAGCGTGTGCACTGCGACCAGCTTCCTCTGAAGAAGGCCGAGTTTGACAAGAACAGCCGTCTCCTTGAGCTATACTGGGAGAAGGGTGTGCCCTCGTCTGCCTACGTTCCCGAGGACGAGAGGCCGAAGCACGGCTCAGTCCGAGCTGCAAACGCCGCTGCTGCTGCGCGTGACGCTGAGGCAGCCAAGCAACGTGCAAAGGAACAGGAAGAGGCCCAGCGCAGACAGATGGACACTGCGACGATATCGACTGCTGACGCCGATGCGTTGTTCGATGACGATGATGACGACTCGAATGACCTTAACTCGGCGATGGCAGGTGTCTCCCTTAACCCTACTAGTGGTGATCGTCCCACTCAGAGCATGCCTCCTTCGCCCACGCGAGGCGGTCCTTCCGGGCAGGCTCCTCCCCGTGTCAACTCTGACTCGAAGATTGTACAGAGCGCGGCTTCCGGAGCTAAGCTCACGAACAAGGAGAAGTACCTTGAATGGTTCACTCTCCGTGAGGAGAACGGCAACTACATCCAGGATGTACGCGAGATGATGCGTGTTCCAGTCATCCTTAAGACGGACTTGACAAAGAGCCCTCCGTAAGTTGATGCCGTTCCTACAGTATTTCTTGAATGACTACTAACATGTCTTGCAGTTGCTTGACCATCCGATCCCTGAATCCGTATGCTCTTTGAGTACGTCCATACCTAGCTCAAAATGAGCACGCCACGCAATTGATGCGTGCTGCTCGATTAGTGCTGTTTGGAATCGTTCTTTGAAGTAATTTTGAAAAAGAAGTTGTACGATGCGGTTACGTATTAGTCTTTTATTGGTGAAAAGGAGCCGAACATACCGAGAATGTTTATTGTCTATATGCATGCAGCGAAAGCCTCCATATGTGCAGCATGTTTAATCACAGAACTAATCAGTGGTATGCTTTATTGTGTTGGTTGAGCCTGCGAATGCGGTCAGGATAGAGTTAATATTGCTGCAATTCATGCTTTTTAATCCATCAATCATCTCGTGCATTGCCTGTGCCCCATAAACCATACAGTCCCGCGCTAGCAGCTGGCTGACAGCTGCTGAGTTGTTCCCGGTCCTGTCGAAAAAACCTTGTCGGCACCGAGAATGTAAAACATGCCAGCCATGTTTTAAGATCGGCTTCTGTGGCGAGTGACACGTTGTTTGGCCTGGCCCAGGCGCCGCATATGGAGCCCTCACGAACGGATCTGCAACATTTTAAGAAACACAGAACTCCAACACCACGTCACACCAGCACACGCCTGCCGGGCATTTATTTGTTCTTACAGGTCTGCCTTCGATTTGGGGCGCATACGCAGTGGGATTAGATGATGCGTGTTGGTGTTCTGTGTTCTGTGTTCTGGTACGTTTGACCACATTCACCCTCTCCTTCCCCTAACAGCATCTTCGTTTTTCGGTTTAGTATGGCGAAGTGCAACCAAGAGGGTCAAAAGAGACAATCTTGATTGTTTGCGGTGTTGTAATGTCCATCCGGCTTCCGCGACGTTGCTAAGAGTTGTGTTTCAACACCTCTTTCAACAACAGGACACGCACCCACCAGCTAGAGATCTTGTATGCTCCCCCCCTTCACCTGCCCTTGAAGCATGCGATGAAGCCGTCCGGATACGCTAGGTACCGCCATTACTCTTCATGTGCTATCTTGCGAACATAACACCACCTGAGGGCGGCTTTTCCATTTCCGTGCATTTGTGTGTGTGATGTTGGCACTCGAGCAGTTTCAAGACATCCTTCTCACGTCGCATGTCCCCCGACCTGCTACACCCCGCGCACGCAACACCAGCCCCATCGTAATATTGAGCGATGGCTCGGCGGCTGCTACCTCACAAGCATGCACCCCCCCCCCGGGCAACGAGTGGGTCAATGGGCCAAGGCCCAAGGCTTGAATGGCTGCGGATGTGGTTACTGAGCCACTGTGAGAGCGGGAACGTTGACTCCGCCAGCCTTCCACGAGAAGTGCATCCGTCCTCCGAATCTGCTATGGCGTCTCAGATGCCGTCAGGAGTCTCAGTGCTTGGTATAAGGTCCATTGGCTGCCCATCCTGTTTCTGTCGAACGTTTCTGTTGCACATCGACAAGCAGAGTTCCAACCTTTTCTTCATACCTAATAATTTACGACATTCTTTACGCTTCTCTTCTACCTTTGTCCCTGGTTGGACTTTCAGAGAACGGTTCAAATTTTCGAAATCAAAGCGAGTCTTTGCTGGAATCGATCATTCACCTTCATCTTCGTAACGCACTCAACAATTTAATCCGCCATCATGCCAAGCGTATCTACAATTCTCAAGGGACTCTTTGTCCTGGCGCCTCTTGCGGCTGCCGTACCCCACAATATCTATGCTCGTCAGGAAATGAGCAAGTCCATGTCCATGTCTGCCTCTGCCTCTGCGTCCGCGTCCGCGTCACCTACCAAGCCGGCAGCGGCAGCAGCACCAATGGCAACTCTGAGCGACACAGACATCCTGAACTTGTAAGTACAAGAATGGATTTCCAAGACAGTGAGCAACATCTAACAATTATAGTGCCCTGACCGCTGAGCACCTTGAGTCGACATACTACAAGCAGGGCTTTGCGAAATTCCCAATGAGCGATTTCATGGCTCTGGGTCTGACCGAAGCTCAGTACAAGTCTCTTAGGAATGTCGGTGATACTGAGGCTATTCACGTCACCACCCTCATGTCTGCTATCACTGGCGCCGGTGCGAAGCCCGTTGAGCCCTGTGATTACAACTTCGACGCCGCTTTGACAAGTGCCGACTCCATGGTCAAGACTGCCCGTGTCCTCGAGGCTGTCGGTGTCTCCGCTTACCTCGGAGCCGCTCCCATGATCAACTCCTCCGCTGTCCTTGCCGCCGCCGGTTCCATTGTGACTGTCGAGGCACGTCACCAGGCTTTCATCCGTACTGCCACTGGAGCTGAGGCCGTCCCTGCTGCTTTCGATACTGCTCTTGGACCCCGTGCTGTCTTCACCTTGGTCGCCCAGTTCATCAAGTCCTGCCCCCAGGGCTCCAACCTGAACATCCAGGCTTTCCCCGCCATTGCCCTGCAGAACCCTGAGAAAGCCACCGTCGGCCAGAACCTCAAGTTGGCAGACCCCGCTCAGCCTGCCGGTGCCTCATTCTGTGCATTCGTTGCCCCGTAAGTCTAGTCGCTGCATCACTTTCGCAATACAAAATCAAATCACTAACACATTGCAGTGGCGGTAACCAGTTCTCTCAAATCAAGAGTGGCAACTGCATGGTCCCGCAGAACCTCAAGGGTGAGGTCTACATGATGATCACCAAGACCGAGTCTATTGCCGACGACCAAGTGCTTGCCGGTCCCTCCGTCATCCAGCCTTCTTAGATACCCTTACCTATCACGAACATGGCTCAGGATAGCCATAATAAAAACACATTCATCCCCACTTTTGTTTCCGTCTAGAGACAAAAGTGGCATTGAGGACTGTTTATGGCTGCAGTGAGGCATTATCGGAGCGAAGAAGCGAGGCGAAAGCGAGCAGAGTACGTGGTACAGGGCATGGAAGTAATCCCTACCTTTCTTCTACAGCCATTGAATGCAAGCGTCGATGTCAATCATATCTTTTCTTTCCTCCTTTTTTATTATTATTTGTGTGCAAGTCCTTTCTTCCTTGTGAGGATTGGACCATTGGTAGACGACAGCGTGATAGGACAGGACAGGACAGGACAGGACAAGACGGAGCAAATACCCCCTAGTATGGCAGTGGAGCATTTGATAGAGGTTCTGGAATCTCTCGATGAGTAATGAGAAGAAAAGGTGTGTAGTTTTAGTTGTTTTGAAATTTGATAAAAAAAAAACTCTCGATTGGTTCAAAACGTTGTCAAACAGCAATAGATGCAGAAAATGGTGAAGTGACGGGTGATGCAACGGTAGTGTGGTTTCAACCTTTGCAGAGAAAGCCCCCCCCTCCTCCCGGATGCTTTGGGTATAGCTTGCGACTTGACGTGTGTGTGGATCGAAACGCTACACAAACTACGCCAGATTCGCAAAATTTTCCCTCACAACCTGAAGTTGAAGTAGTTTGAATGTATCTGCGCGCTCATCTGACCTTTAGTTTCCTCCAAGGCCAACTACAATGATCAACTGCTAGCATGTCGGACCGAGAAGAATACCTAGTGATTTTACGGCCCGCTCCTACCGTCGTCGCCGAGGAATACCCGCCTTACAAACCTCCGCCTTTCTTGCCGAAGAATACCCGCCTCACAAACGACAGATCGTGGGGTCGCTTTGCCGATTGGAGCTAGTGGGGGTGGAGATCTCGACTACGACGCGTGCTGACAGGACGACGTCCGCCATGCGGCTACGGTAGTTTCTCGCAGTTTGTGCACCGTTTGGAGAAAAAAAGGCTGGGAGTCGATGTGATTGTGATGATTCATGGTGGAGATATAAAGGGCCTTGAGGAGTGTTGATTGAGTTTCGGTTCTCTTTACTTTCTCTCGTTGCATCTGGTCAGCAGAATTCTACGTCATACCTGGGAGGTGTAGGATTATTGTGTCATTGTTCCCAGGATCTACCATCTGCGAGATCTAGTCCATATATCTCTTTCTCTCTCCCGCCTTGTCCCCTCCCCCACCCCCACACACACACATATCTGTGTGGCAGCACAATCCTCCGCCAAACCCCACATTGTCATAACAATGGCCTTGTACGAAAACAGCGGAAGAGGAGGCTCATCGACCTACGTGATGGAGCAGCCAATCGAGCTGCAAGATGTGTCAAACTACATCCAAAAGCCCCACGACGCCAAACTCGTCACCGCCGCCGCCGCCGCCGCCTCCTCCTCCCACACCAGCCTCCAAATCTCCAAAGCAAAAGAATTCCAAAACAACGACCCGGTGGAAATCCTCCCCTCGCCCACTACGCAAGCGGCAGAGAAACTGGAGCGATGGAACACGCCAAGGACGAACCTGTACCGCACGTCTGCAGCATTCTGGAGCTTCATAGTCATGGGGAGTAACGACGCGGCATACGGGGCGTTGATTCCATATGTACTGCCTCCCCCTTAAACTCTTTTCTAAAAATAAATCCAAAAAATCCAGTGGTGTATTTCTTTAAAAAAAGAGACACGACCAAATACTGACAACTTCACTAGCTACAAACCTACTACAACCTCACGTTTATAGTAATCTCGCTCGTCTTCCTCTCCCCGCTGGTAGGCTACACGGCCTCTGCCCTGCTAAACAACACCATCCACTTGAAGTTTGGCCAGCGCGGCGTCGCCGTCATTGCGCCATCATGCCACCTCATCGCGTACATTGTGATTGCCGTGCACCCGCCGTACCCCGTGCTGGTGGTTATTTTCATGCTCGCGGGGTTTGGCAACGGGCTGGCGGACGCGGCGTGGAATGCGTGGATGGGCAACATGGCGAATCCGAATGAGGTGCTGGGGTTCTTGCATGCGTTTTACGGGCTGGGGGCTGTGCTTGCGCCGCTGGTGGCGACGACAATGGTGACAAAGGGGGGAGTGGAGTGGTATTATTTTTACTATGTCATGGTGTGTTTTTTCTTCTTCTTCTTTCATTCTCCCGTCTCACTTCACTCCGCAACTCACCCCTCTCCAATTTTCCCAATGGGATGGATATATATATATATATATATATATACGCTTTTGTCTAACTCATTCCCTACAGATCAGCATGGCCACCATCGAACTCGCAACCTCCACATCCGCCTTCTGGACCGCCACGGGAGCCGTCTTCCGCACCCTCAACCCCCGCACCACCACCACCACCACCTCGAGCGGCACAAAAACCACTGACAACCGCATGAAAGAAGCACTTATCCGTCTCCCCCACGCACGCATCACCTGGGTCTGCGCGCTCTTCCTGCTCGGCTACGTAGGCGTCGAAGTCGCGCTCGGGGGGTGGATAGTGAAATTCATGCTCGAGGAGCGCAACGGCGAGGAATTTGCTAGCGGAATGGTAGCAACGGGGTTTTGGATGGGGATTACAGTTGGGAGGATTGTGCTGGGATTTGTGACGCCCCGGGTGGGGGAGAAGCTGGCTATTGCCGTATGTGTGCCTTCTTCTTCTTCTTCTTCTTCTTCTTCTTCTTCCTCTTCCTCTTCCTCTTCCTCTTCCTCTTCCTCTTCCTCTTCCTCTTCCTCTTCCTCTTCCTCTTCATCAACCACATTCATGACTAATTTTTATAGATATACCTCCCCCTCACCATCGGGCTAGAACTCCTCTTCTGGCTCGTCCCCTCCTTCTACGTCTCCGCCGTCGCCGTCTCCCTGCAAGGCTTCTTCCTCGGTCCTTTATTCCCCGCTGCCATTGTGGCAGCCACCAAACTCCTCCCGCGGCACCTGCACGTCAGTGCGATTGGCTTCGCCGCAGCGTTTGGCGGCTCCGGAGCGGCGATTTTCCCGTTTGCGGTCGGGGCGATTGCGCAGGCGAGGGGCGTGCAGGTGTTGCAGCCGATTATTTTGGCGCTGCTGGCGGTTATTTTGGGACTGTGGTTGTGCTTGCCTGCGATTAGGAAGAAGGTGGAGTGAGTGAGTGAGTGGTAGACTGGTTTTGAAGAGGTTCTGTCAGCCAGCGTTGGTGCACTTTCATATGTGTGGGCACGTGAGCACTCGGTGTTTATACATGATCTCTCATTTCTACACTCTTAATAATATAACAAGTTTCTTCTCCGTTTGCTCCCTCACAGATTCAGATGCGGAGTGTTGAGGTGAGAAGTGAGAAGTGAGAAGTGAGAAGTGAGAGGTGAAAAGTGAAAAGTGAAAAGAGAGTAGTAATAAAAGTTGGGTAGGAACTAATATAATAAAATCACATCAATCAAGACACTGCCAATCAAAGCAAACATAACCATGAAAAAAAAATTCCCAAATATCTCAACTTTTTCCATTGTCCTCTATAAGACTAGTAAACACTCTCACATGAACCACCAAGACAGTCAATCAATCAATCAATCATCCAATTATACAAAAAAATAAAATTCAATAGTCTTGATTCATTTCCCCCATCTCATCCATCTATCCATTCGTAATTCATTACTTTCGTGAGAAAAAAACCCCCCCTCCTTCCTTTCTGCCTGCATTTCGTTTCAAGTCATGTCGTGTCGTAACCCATAAAACAAACAAACCAACAAACAAACAACCCCTCTTGATTCATTCCATGGAGAAAAAAAATCTACCGATCCGATTGCAAGCACAATCCGACAACGGCAACAAGGAAGAGAGAGAAAAAAAAGGCAATAGGCTGTAACAAAAAAAGACACATTCATTCGTTGAGGAAAAAAAAAGAGATTAAAAAAAACACAACACCAAGTGGTATAACCCCCATACAATAATAGCCCATTCGACGAGCAAAGCATGGAAGAAAAGACAGTTTAACAATAAACCCCTTTTTCCTCCTCATCTCCTCATCTACACAAGGCAAAAAACCACTGGGTCAAAAGAAGAAAAGAATAGAGTAGGGAGGGACTAATATCTCGCGCCCATGGGAGGAGGTGGCGGCATGGCACTGTATGGATTTGCGTCGACATACGACGTCGAAGGGGGGTAGTTCGGGTTGGCGGCTACAGGATACGCGTACGGGTTAGCGTAAACATTCTGAGGATTAAGTGCGTTCATGCGGGCTTCTTTCTCGCTGCGCTCGCGGGCCTTTCTGCGCTTGCGGCGGCGGGCCTCGAGTTCCTTGACGTTGTGTCGCTGCTCGTTCATCTCTTTCCACTCGCTGTACGCAGACTTGATACCGAGGGCGGCAATGCCCACGGCTGCTGCGTCCTGGAGCATGTTTTTCGACTTGCGCTTGCGCGCTTCCTCGACCGACATTTCACCTTCCTTGACGAGCTTGCGGCGGCTTTCAGAGGCCTCCATGGAGGCGTAGACGCCGTGTGCCGCGTGGATGGTTGCCACGGTAGCAAGACCGGCAGTGAGGAGTTCCTTACCTCGCAGTTTTTTGCGTTGTTGCTCCATGTCCGTCGACGACTGAGAATCCGAGCTGCTGTCCCGACGACGGTCTCTTCCACCACCTGATGAGGCCAGGGCCATGGCACCACCTCCGCCTGCTGCGGCTAGTCTGCGATCTGGGTTAGCCCGGGAAGGAGCTTCCGAGTAGTTATCCATACTCCGGCCGCGGCTGTGTGAGCGACGGCTTTTGCGTGATTGTACGTAGCTGTCTGCGCTCGAGGAGCGGGAGCGTGAGCGTGAGCGCTCACGTCTGGCACGAGACTTTGAGCGCACGCGGTCGTAGAGGGCCTTGCCGGCGGCAATGACGGCTCCTGTTCCGGCAACCTTAGCGATGCCGCTTCCCCGGCCTTGCTCTGAGCGATCACGCGACTGTGAGCGCCCACGGGAGCGGGAGCGGCCAAAGATGGAGCGGGAGCGGGAACGAGCGCGCGATGGCGACCTGGAGCCGTCACGGCCGCGAGAGCGAGACTGCGAACGACCGCCATTGATGGCTCGGTTGGCAAGCAGGCCACCCAGGGCCGACTCGGCGACGTGGCGCTTCTCGTGGACGTCTGGGTTCCTGTCGACGAGGCCGTTGATTCCGGCAGCACCGAGAGCAGCAGTGGCTATCCGCTGACCCTTTGCACCCGTCCAGGGTCCGGCTTCGTTGCGGCTGCGAAAAGCCTCGACGGCGCCGGCGACAACAGCGGCTTTGGCGGCCTGCTGCCACTTCTCTGACTTGCCACGGCCACCTGCACGGCTGCGACTGCGGCTGCGCGACCTCGAGTCGTAGCGGCTGCTACGGCGATCGTCGTAGCGGCTGTTACGCTCGCTGTCGTAGCCGCGGTCGTCTCGTCGATGGCGCGAACGCGAACTGGAGCGGGAGCCCTTGTGGCCAGTGACTGCGCCGATGACGCCGCCCAGCCCCGCAGCCTCGCCAAATTCTTTGATGTTGTCGACAATAGACTTGCGGCGCGAGGGCTTGGGCCGTTCCGAGTACTCGGAGCGGTCGTCGTAGTCGTTGCGGCCAGTGCGACGCGAGCGGTCGGAGCGGGCGTAGTGGTAGTCGTCGTCGTAGCCGCGGTTGACGGAGCGGGTGCGGCGCGGGGGGGCATACTCCTCGCGGTACTTTGTCTGGCGGTACTCGGTGCCGGGAGGGAAGTCGCGCGGAATGTCCTCGATGCTGTCCTCGCGGGCAGGGCGGTAGACCAGGTCGCGCACGGGGGCGCCACGGCCGCCGCGCTCAATGTACGTCGTCTCGGTCACGTACTCGGGCTCGCGGGTGCGGTGCTCGCGGCGCGGAGCATAGCCGTACTCGGACATGGCTGTGGGTGGTGTTAGCGGGGTGTTGTATGTAATTTATAGTGTTGTGTTGGGTGTATTGTATGGTGTGATGTTGTATTGCATGGTGTTGTATGTTTTGCATGGTATTGTACGGTATTGTACGGTATGATACGGTACTGAGGAGTGATGTGCACTTACCGGCTGCTGGTCCAAGTGGGTGTGCTTGTGTGTGTGTGTGTGCCTATGTGGGCGTGGGGAGGGCAGGGCGTGGGTGCAACGAGGAAAGGAAGGGTGCCGAGCGAATTCACAGGAAGAGAGAGGGCGGGGCGCAAAGGATCGAGGCGACGGGCGTATTTAACAGATTCGGGCGACTGGCGACTGACGACTGACGGCGGATGGACGGCTATGCGTGCGGGTGCTAGAGACAATGTACAGCTAGATGCTTGATGCTGGCCGCTTGGTGCTTGGTGCTGGACGCTTGGGAGGCCTTGGGGGTCGGGCGATGGTGGGCGCCCTCTTCAACAACGAGCGTCCCGGGCCTGTGACGTCAGCCGCCGCGCTGACAGCCCTAGCAGGCTTCGCCGTCGGTCAGTTGTGGCCGGTGACAAGGCACGCCGCCAATCACGCTGCTGTCGGCAGACGCGAGGCGTCTTTGTCTTGCACAGCCTGGGAGAGCCCCGGAGACCCTTCTCGCGCCTTGCCCTCCCTCCCTAGCCCTCGTCGTCGCCCTGGCCCTTGCCCAAACCACTCACCGCACACCGCGCCGCTTGCACAGAGAACCACGGTTGCCTCTGCTTGCCTCTGCTTGCCTCTACCACTGGCACCCACCACTACCACCCCATCACATCACATCACGTGAACCCTCCCCTCCCCTCCCCCCCGTCTGCCTACACTAGAGTTTTTTGCACTGCACATGGCCAGGATACCCCGCCAGTCTATACGACAGCTCACTCCCACCACCACACAGGCACCCGATGACGAAACTAACCCCCCCAGGTCACGGCTCCAAGTAAGACAAGCACACCCACGCGCACCAATTTTTAATTTTGACCGACGGACCTTGCCGCCGTCGCCATCATTAGGTAGTTGGAGAGTCGTCGGTGCCTGATGGGGGTTCTTCTGTGCCGTGTGCTGATGTTGGAGGTGCTGGGGATGATGCTGGTGCTGGCTGCTGCCCAACACGGCCTGTTTGTACTTACCTCCCCCCCCCCTGCAAAGTGATGTGACATAGCATGACGTGACGTGACATGGTCAAGGTTGGTTAGTTGTATGCTTATGCCCATGCTTCCCCCCGAAGAAAAGAAGGAGGGGAAAAAGAAGAAAAGGAAAGAAAAGTGAGGCTCGATGCAAGTTGATATCCACACTAGTCAATATCGTCACTCACTCAATCACTCATACATGCACGCAACCAGTCCTTGTCAAACACAACGTCATATTCCCATCTATACATGTTCCCATACATGGTCTGTCGATTATCCCCCACAATCTAACCAATCGACCGTCTAGAGAGGAGATGGTGTATCCCAGCGTATCTTTTTAGTACAGCAAAGCGCAAACAATAAAGTCCGCGCACATACAATATAACATGCCATACCATGCCATGCCAATACCCGCTTTGAAAAAACACCATGCTAGTCAACTGAGAAATGCCCCCCCTCCCGTCATTACCTGCGCGCCAGTCCACCCCACCCCACTGCAAAACATGGGGATATCTTTTGGTTCCGCGCTGAGAATACAAACGCCGTTGCATGTACTGAGATGAATAAATAGAAAAAAAAATAATGACAATAAAACAGCATATTGACGTTCAATGCCCCCCCCTACTGAGATGAACTTTGAAAAAAAATGGTGAATAGGCAAAAGACAATGGAAGTAAAACAATAAAAACAAGTAAAACAAATAATCAAATATAGCAACTGCTCAATCAAGCAGTCGCCTCAGAAGCAGAAACAGAAGCACGGCCGCCGCCGACAAGCTCGAGAATCTTGCCAGCCACTGCTGCAGGGTAGCCACGCGACAACCCTTCGTTGACCACCGTCATGGCCGCTGCCCGGTCCTCAACCGCCATATACGCACGCGTCATGGCCTCGTATGTGCTGGGCTCGCGCTTGTGCTCAGCAACAGACTCATAGATGGCTTTCGCCTGCTCAATGTCGTGCGCCAGCGCCCACCCGTGGATGAGCGAGTTGGCAATGTACGGCGTCATCTCCACGCCACGCGCTCGCATGTCCTCGAGAATCACCTGCGTGTCCGCAATCTGGTGGTTGGCCACCATGGCCTCAAACAGCGCCTGGTACAGGCACGCCTGAGGCCGCACCCGCGAGTCTGCAAGCACAACGTCAAACAGCTTGCGCGCGCCCTCCATGTCGTGGAGAACGCAGCCCTTGGCGTGGATCAGAGAAGAGTAATGCACTGCTTCGGGGATCCCGCCAGCAGGGTGCACCTGCTCCAACACCCGCTCGGCAGCCTCCATGTCGATTGGCTCGAGCGTCGCGTACGTGTCAATCAGCAGCTTGAACGTGTGTGTCGTGGGCTCGATGCGCTTGGATCGCATGCGCTCGTAGTATGCGAGCACCTTGCTGCGATCGCGCTTGGTTGTCAAGAAGAACTGCATCATGCTGTGGTATGGTGCGGGGCGGGGCTTGTAGTTGGGCATGCTCTCCATTTCCTCAAAGAGCTCCTCGGCAAACTTCTCATCGCTAACACGGCAGAGCGCATTGACAATGGTACCGTAAGTAACAGACGTCGGTCGGATCCCGAGATTGCGCATCTCAGAAAAGTAGAACAAGCAGTCATCGATGCGACGCGCCTTTCCAAGTTTGCCGATCAAGGCGTTGTACAGGAATGATGATGGCTCTACGCCTTCAGACTTGGCCCGAAGGAAGATCTTGACTGCTTCTGTCGCCTCATCAAATGTCTTTGTCGATTCCTTGAGTGTCGTAATGTAGAGTCCGAATGTGTTGGCAGTGGGAGCAGCCCCCATGTCGAGCAGGTCCTGGTGGTAACGACCTGCAAGATCACGCTGACCGCAAGTGAGCGAGGCCGCTACCATCGCATCCAAGATAGTCACCCAACCGTAGCGCACAATCCGGTACTGTGGCAAAAGGGGCACATCCTGTCTTGCAAGGTTGAGAATGTCGTGAGCCAACGTGAGGCGGTCTTCCTTTGCAGCTGCAGTGATGAGCTTGGCATAGGTGAAGAATCGAGGGTGGCGTCCGGCTCGGCGCATGTTCTTAAACTTCATCAATGCCTCGTTGAGGTGCGATGCCGAGCGTCCGTGAGTCTTCTCGAGCAGCTCAGTGATTGCGACCGATCCCTTGTTGTCAGTCGAGGCCGCGTATGGGTCGTACTGGTCCTCAAAGGTGGGTGCTGCAGGTGTCGCTGGCTGCTGAGCTGGGTACGATGCAAACGTGGCTGGAGAGTACATGGACTCTGGAGCCGGGTGCTTGTAGCTGTACCATCGGTGTTGAAGGTCGCCTCGGTCGAGCGTAGGGAGAACCTGCTCAACAATACTGGATGTCGTCTTGTTGACCGGCTTACCGCTTGACGTAATGACCTCGAGGAGGTGGGAGAATCGAGAAGCGTGAGCAGCATCAACATCCGTCGTCTGGAGAATAATCCCAGACTGGACTTGCATCAGGAGAGTGATGTCTTCGAAGCTTAGTTGAGCGATGGCCTCAGGTCCCATACCAGCAAGTAGGTGTAAAGCAACTGGGGTGACTAGGCCGCCGTTCTCAATCATCGTCCACATCAATTCCATGCTCGCCCGCGGCGGAAGGAAGATACCACGCTTCATCATAAATTGTCCCGTTACCTCAATGGCCTCGTCAATGTGCTCGACGACCTCCATCTTGGCTTCGTTAGAGCCCGTTTGCGAATCTCGAATGCGCGCAAACATCTGTCGACCCTGTCGGAGGCCACGCTCAGCATGTCCACTCCCAATGAGTGCAATGCTGTGCATGGCAGTAGGCTCGATGAACTCTGGCTTTGTCGGCGAGAGCTCAAGCATTCTCCAGAACATCTCTGCTGCCTCAATGTTTCCATTGCGGATATGCATAGCCCCCATTGCCATGACAGGCCGAGCTAGATCGACCTCTGCAGGGAGCGCATCAAAGGCCTCGGTGGCCACATCTATCGAATCGCGATCAGCGGCCTTGATGCAAATGGCAGCCATCGCGATATCGCGCGCCTGTGGGCTTAGATGTTCAGCAGCATGCGCAAAGGCTTCCTGAAAAGAACCGTTCTTCAACCATTCTGGCAGGAAAGCCTTCAATGTGACAATGTCGCGGACAGATGTGACATGTTCCGGGGTGGTGAGCGTCGTCTCAACTTTGGAAAGAAATTTCTCTCCTCCGTCAAAGCGGTCGCAGATGGCGTACGCCTTAACCAGCGCAGCGTACACATCATTGTCCTTCCTGACAAGCTCAACTTCGCCGTTGTCGTTGGAGATTGCAAGTGCCTTGTACTCGTCGTAGCACTCAACAGCACTCTTAAGGTCGCCAGTTTTCCCAAAGGCGTGGATCATGGGTACGAACATATCTGCAGCTGGAGTCACAGTTCGAGACTCCATGTGGGAGTAGATGCGCACCATATCCTCAACACGCTCGCCTTCCGCGCAGGCAGTGACAAGCAAACGGTAAGTCCTCTCCGAGAAAGTTCGACCTGACTCGATGTTGACGGCTGCATCGAAGAGCTTAACGGCGACTGAAAGCGACCCGTCCTCGGTTAAGATGGCGTAGTCGGTCTCGTTCGACTGAAGCATGAATCTGCCCTCCTCATCAAGCCCACCGTATCGTAGTCGCTTTTCCTCAAGGCTTTGCTTCATGGATACCACCTCTAGGGAGCGCACTGAGAGGAGCTCGAGGAGAGTGGTGTATGTTGCTGTGTCAGGGGCTACTCGTCGGCGAAGCATGTCAGAGTAGACATCCAGAGCCTTGGGGACAACCTGATGCTTGGCCCGTGGAAGGTGGATAGCTGCTGACAACAAAGCATTGTACGCAGCAACAGATGGCTTAATTCCGGAAAGGAGCATAGTCTCGAAGACAGCAGGGACCTCGGCATATCTGCGGGCCTCCGCGAGTATCTCCAGTTGCGTGGTGTACTCATCGACCGCCTCGATCAGACTTGGGGCAAGTGTCGACTCAGTGCGGCTTAGAGTTATCGATTCCACAAGTGTATCGGCGACGGTTGCGGGTGATTCTGGTCGCGTCTCTTCGACCGCGGATAGCTGTTCCTCTGCCAACCAAGCAGCCTCATCGTTCGCCTTGAGTTTTGCCGTCTCTTGTGCGATCGCCTCGTCCACTTGTGCCAAAGCAATCTTCTCTGCGCCCTCCTCGCCAGCAACCTTCATGAAGTCATCAACCTGGCTCGTGCTGTACGCGCGACTGATACCAGTGTGTACAGGAACAGGTTCTGCCGTCTCCTCGATGGCAATATCACTTTCCTTGGCTTCCGCCGCACTCTTTTGCGACGTCTTGGGGTCCCATTCGATGAGCTTGCGGAACTGGTACTGCGACCACTCCGTGTCCTCGGTGCGTTGACTCTTCTGCCATGCTGAGTAGTACGCGGCTAAGCCCGAGTCCTGATGGTCGTGGGAGTTGGGTCCGAGAGCCTTGATGGCAGCTGTTGTGGAAGCAAAGGCATGTTGGTTCTTGATACCTTTGCGGAAGCGTTCGTGGTTGAGGTTGAGAGGCGAGACACCAGCGACTACAGATTGAGCATAACCGTGAGTGAAGCCTTTGGCAAGACTCTGGCGCGCGAGATGGAAACTCTTGAAGACCATTTAGAAAATGGTACAACCCTTCAGGCAGGAAGAGTGAGACTAGAGCGGGTCAGAACGATAATGTCGCATGCGCGCTTCAACGGCAAACAAAAGCTTAAAGCTATGGAGATAAGAATGAACTCCGTCGGAGATTGGGTTTAGGCAGCAGTTATACTGCTCGCGTAGTGCGTGGTCCCGGAGCGTGGAGCAATTGTGGAATCGCAACTTTGAAAAATAGTACATACAGTTCTCGAGATCGCGCAAATGTTTTGCAGGTTCATTTGACGATCGCCGCCAAACAAACGCGCTTTGACGGGAAGTGGTAGGCGGGAGGTGGTTGGTGAACACGATCAAGCTAAATAAGCCTTGAATGACCAGTGTTGAATTCTTCCAGTCTCAGTTCCAGTTCCCCGAAGAGATCCTGTGCAAGTTCTTGTGAGAGCGAAAATAACACTGGCAGCACGGTGGCCTGGAGGGGCTATATTCGGCCGTGAGGGCAAGGCGAGGCGTTAGCGAGGATCGAAAGGAAGTTTCCAGCATTCCAATTCGTAGTCGTCATGAAGTCTGCATGGTTGTGCGCCGGCGCCGATTTTTCCTCGTGCTCGGCCACATGGGGCTACGGCGACAGTGGCTTTGCAGGTCACTCGCGCACAGGCCCTCATCAAACGTGTCCTTGCGGGGAGCTCAAATCCCTCTCCGGGCCACTCGGATCGGCTACCCTCGCACAAGTCGGTGCCGCGCAAATTGCTGTCACCGAGCCCGTCTGCGGCTTGCAAATATGGCGACAAGTGAGTCAGCGAGACGATAAAGAGCCGTGAGAGGGCGTCTGCACCCCGCCGCGAGCTTGCACTGAACAGGCATAGAACCTAGCAGCTGATTTACACAATCTCCAGGCATCCATGTATCCGGAGGCTCGGGACTGAAGGATGTTGACGTTCGAGATGGTCCGGAAACATCGCATTATCAATCCAGATTGTGCACGTGATATCATCGTAATGGAGATCGCATCGCGAACCTCAAAGAGTGCATGGGTGACTTTTCACAATGATCGGGACTTGGTGTTGGAAACAAACTTTCTTCACTCCTGTCGCGGTTCCGTGGCAGGTGCGACCCACAAGGGGCCAGCGGACAGCAGCAGCCAGCCTCTTGCCTGGCCTAAAAATCGCCATGTTTGCGCCGCAACAGAACTTTGCCATCATCACTAGACATCGCCATCGTCCCACACAATCGCCTCCCGAGTGACTCCGCCATCTTTGCAAATCTCGATATACTAAATTCTTTGCGGCCAATGAGTCCCGCTTCAAATTCTTCCGCAACGGAGGGGCCGTTGATCCCCACCGCTGTGTCCTGTCCAGCCAAAGTGCTAGTCGCGGGCGGCTACCTGGTGCTTGACCGAGAGTACACGGGCTTGGTGTTTGGCCTAGACGCGAGGATTCACGTTGTTGTAGAGCCAATTTCGACAAACTCTGGAGTTACCATTAGTGAAGTAGTTGTCAAGAGCCCGCAGTTTCGCAATGCGATATGGGAGTACGGGTACAGGTCGCAAGACGCAGACAAAGGTATCAAGGTCACGCAGCTGAGTGTGTAAGTATCGCTACTTTCGTCCTACATGTACCACTGTACTCGCTTGTGTTGTCACAATATAACCTTGCTATTCAATAAGTCACGTTATCACGAACTTTGTGTGCAATCCACAAAGCACCAATTAAATCCCCTCTTTTCACTGCAGCCTACTTCTCTTTCAATCATACCGCTCCATTTCTCACATCTAACCAAACCCCAACAGCGGCCATGAGCAACGCATCTCAAAGAATCCCTTTATCGAAACAGCCCTGACCTATGCTTTGACTTACATCTGGACGCTCCTTCCCAACAAACGTATACAATCCTCCTCAATCAGGATTCTCGCCGACCAAGCCTATTACTCTAACCCCGGCGTTCCACGCAAACCCGATGCCCCCGGCCGATTTCTCGACTTCAACGTGTATCTCAGTGATGCACACAAAACCGGTCTTGGATCCTCCGCTGCCCTAGTGACAAGTTTCACTGCCGCAGTCTTGAGTTTCTACCTCCCGAAGACTGTGTTTGACGTGCAAAGCGAAAATAGTCTGAGGATCTTGCACAACCTAGCTCAAGCCTCGCATTCATATGCACAAGGAAAAGTGGGCTCAGGATTTGATATTGCGTCGGCAGTATACGGATCCTGTCTATACAAGCGTTTCTCGCCCCAACTTCTTAGCAGCCTCCCTGTCCCAGGCAGCGCAAACTTTGCCTCCAAACTGCGCGCCTTGATTGAGGGAGACTCATGGGACACGCAAATCCAAAAAGCTTCCATCAAGATGCCGCAGGGTCTCCGCCTCGTCATGTGTGATGTCGACTGCGGGAGCGAGACGCCCAGCATGGTGAAGCAGGTACTCGCCTGGCGCAACGCCAACAAAGAGGACGCGGACAGGATCTGGCAAGAACTCCAAGCAGGAAACGAAGCGCTGGCCGCCGAACTGACCCGTCTTGCTACCGCGGATTCAATCGCTGGCAGTAGCAGTGACAAGTACAAAAAGCTTGGTGAAATAATCACCAACAACAGGAAGCTCATCAGGGAAATGGGCGTGGCGTCCCACGTACCCATCGAGCCGCCGCCACAGACGCAGTTGCTGGATTACTGCTCGAGCCTCGACGGCGTGATTGGCGGCGTTGTGCCGGGAGCCGGGGGCTTCGATGCGGTGGTGCTGCTGGTGGAGGACAAAGAGGAAGTCATTGCAGGGCTGAGGCAGTCGCTGAGCAATTACAAGGTTGAGGATAACGGGGCGGGTGAATCTAAAATGGGCAAGGTAGGCGTTCTTGGTATCAGGGAGGAGATGGTGGGTGTAAAGACAGAGGACCAGAGCCTGTATGATGAGTGGACTACGGCTTCGTAGAGAGGGCCCATAGGGACATACAGGTGCTCTTGTAGGTGGTGTGGGGGACAAAGTTACCGTATAACCCTTAGCTGCTTTGGGTAATGTTTTTCGGAATGCAAGGCTTGGATGTTGGATGGTAAAAAAATCTAAGAAAAAAAATATAATGGGCAGATATGTTAGGATCATTGAGCAAGGAAAAAATGCACAAGCATCGCAAGCTCACGTATTCAGCACTGTTCCAGACTCAAAATCAAATGGTCTTTCCTCATAACTCGTCACAGACATTTCCATTGAGTGTCTGAACTTTTTGATTCATATTGATCTTGACATGGACGCCAACCCATTTCCGTTGAAGATCGCCCCGTCCATTCCTAACCGGACACTCCACCGCCCTTTCCCCCCTTTCCAGATGGTGCATAAGGGTACATTGGTGAGTCGCTAGCTGGAAAAGCCCCGGCAATGCAATGCTTCGTGAGAGACTAAGGAAGAAAAGAAAACACCTCTGCTAGAGCACGCTTATGCCTTGATGGCGTACTTTCGCTGGGGGAAGTGAATCTGCCTCTTCTTCTGCTTCTCGGTGACGAGGGACGACTCGTGCTTGGTGAGTCTTCGGCGGATGGCGCGGGTCTGCTTGGATCGGAGGTCGAGGGGAAGGTACCTGCGGGCTGTTAGACGGGTCGGTTCGCGGTCAGGTCTTGGGCCAAACGCACTTCTTGCCCTTGTAGAAGAGCCTCAGCTGCGACCTCTGGTTGGCGTTGATGACGGTAAGGACGCGAGCGATGCTCTTGCGGACATCATGAATGCGGGTAAGCTTGGTTGAGCCGCCACCGGTGACCTTGGCAGTCCTGAGCGTAATCAACTCCCTTCATTCCGTCAGCGCTGTGTCCCATTCGATTCTCCGGTGTTCGGTAACGCACGACTTGAGGTCGGTGAGCTGAGTGTGGAGCTCCTCCTTGGACTTGGTCCACAGCTGGGCGGTCTTCTGCGGCGGTTGTGAGCATTCAATCGGGCGGCGCGGTCGACTCAAGCGAGGGTGAACGTACGACTTTGGACGTCTACAGGTGTTGAGTTAGCGATCAGATCTTTC
Organism: Mycocentrospora acerina; assembly: GCA_022701365.1. Taxonomy (NCBI): domain Eukaryota; kingdom Fungi; phylum Ascomycota; class Dothideomycetes; order Pleosporales; genus Mycocentrospora; species Mycocentrospora acerina. Next base: position 542,474 of record JAKUHH010000303.1, read on the forward strand.
ACAAAGTAATGCTGCAGGGCAAATTCGCGACGGCCTCCGCAGCGAGGGTAACTGCCACCACCAACACCCCTCCTCCACCTGCGACTCCGGGGCCATGCGCGATGCGAAAATTCGGGGGACGCGAGAAATGAGGACTTGGACGTACCATCTTGACTGTACTGTTAGTATGACCGGGTGGTGTGGATGGGGTCTCGCGTGTCGTCTGCAGATTAACGTCGATTTCGAAGAGTTTCGACAACGGAGGCTAAGCGAGTGTGAGGACGCTAAGCCACGTTCGTCTAAAGGCTTGGCATTGCGTCGGCGGACAGGGCAGGGAAGGCGCGGCAGGCTGGCACGACTCCAGGAACATTGTAGCCGCGTGCCTGCACCTCTTGAGATTCCCGTCTTGTCGATATGTCTTCCACCGGCGGAGGATGGGCGCAGCTGCGTCAACAGGCGCGCGCTCTTGAACAGCAGGTTTGTTGCACCCCCACACGCTCGCTGCGGGCTTGGTTCGCGATGATAGTTGCATGCCGCATGCTAACGCCGAGTGCCAGACAGAGACGCTGTTCCATACATACTCACAGTTCGCCTCAACACCCAACATCCCAGCAAAACCCTCCGAGGATGAGCTACGCACGGAAACGAACCTGCAGGAGATTCTCGAGAAGGTGCATACATACACCAGCTCTCGTACATGCCCTTGCCGAGGCTAACATGCATCGCAGCGGGAAGCTCTTGTTGGCCAGCTATCACGGCTCCTCGACTCGGAATCCGCAGTTTCCTCCTCTGCCGTGAAGCAAAACAACCTCGCTCGACATCGCGAGATCCTGTCTGACCACCGCCGCGAACTCTCCCGCCTCAGGTCCACCATTAGCGAAGCGCGCAACAGAGCCAACCTCCTCTCCAACGTAAGATCAGACATCGACGCATACCGCTCTGCGAATCCAGGCCAAGCAGAGGCAGACTACATGCTAGACGAGCGCCAGCGGATCGACAATTCACACAACGTAGCCGACTCGGTGCTCAGCCAGGCGTATGCGGTGCAGGAGAACTTCAGTGTGCAGCGGGAGACACTTGCCAATATTAATCGGAGAATAGTGGGAGCTGCTAGCCAAGTACCAGGAATCAACAGTTTGATGGGCAAGATTGGCACTAAGAAGAGGAGGGACGGCATCATACTGGGGAGCTTCATTGCCTTTTGTTTCTTGATGCTCGTATGGTTCTGGTGATATCTTTGACACGGCATGTTCCAGGGTTGGCGTTTGGGGGGAACAGATATCCACACGACTTTCTCAGGTATAATGCTCACAGGGTGCCTGGCCTTGTTTATGATGTACAACTATGTTTACAGCTTCCGATTTGGAGTCTTCTCGCAATTAATCTTTCTGCGATCCTTACTCGATCTCAGTGATTAGCTTTTTGAACCCCCTGTTCATGTCCTCCATCTCAGTCCCCTCCGCATCTCCGCTGCCCGCCCACCGAATCTTGCAATCCTGGTCGACCAGGTACACATAGCCCACCCTTCCGTTCAGCAACCCAATAGTCTCCCTGATCTTCTCGCTCACACCCTTGCGAACAACAAAGTACCTTCCCCACTGCTCCTTTGGTCGCACAGCCCGCAGCTGCCATTGGAAAAGGGCAATAATCCACGCCTTCATACTGTTCTCTTCAATGTTTACATCGACCATCTGCGCCACTTCTGGATTCGCAGCAAGAATCTCCTGCAACTCTGGGTTCACCTTCTTCCCTGTAAACGTCTGTGCTTGTGTCTCCCCCCACTGACTGCTGTACACATTTACCACCGATACCTTGCCCTGCAGCACAGGCGTTGTATCTGTATCCTTCTCCGCCAATGTATCGCCGTGCAGGTTTGGAAAGTAAAGCGCCGCATCGCGCTTGAAGATGCGTGAATTCGCCATAAATGTCTTGCCGGAGCGGTATTTACGAATGTTTTTGAAGTCACGGAAATAATTTGTGCTCCATTTCTCAACGAGGACCTCGCGCTTGGCGAGGTTGCGCTGCGACATTGTCATGCCCGAGTAGTCCTTCTTGATCTTCTTATTGCCAGCGTTTTCACCTGCGAGGGGAGGCTGCTTGAAGCCAATGGGTCGACCGAGGGGCTTGGGGATGAATATATCTTCATCTTTTGGGGAGGGGGTGGGTTCCGTTGGTTTCAAGTCTGGGTCTGTGGTGGGGAAGCGGAGAGTGCGCGCGGATGTGAAAGCTCGAGCGGGGAATTGTTGTGCGGGTGTGCGGGTTGCGATTCGAGTTTGGCATCGTAGGCAAATCGATGAGGAATTGAGGATTAAGCGCCGTAGCGGAGTTGCTATCCTAGGTTGTAGCATTTTGATGTGTGGTGTGGTTTCGAGAAAATGATGCTCGAGGATTCGTGAAAGTGAACGTTGGAGCTAGTTTCGTAAGTGGTTACGACCACACGTGCTCGCGCGCTTTCGCGTTAAACGACGCGCTGTTGCCTGTCCTTGCGTTCACTTCGACACATTTTCTTTTACCGAACAAACTCTATTTTGACTTGGCTACCAAATTTGACATAGATGATACTTTTAGTATTGAATTTTCCTCTACAATAGCCTAACACTCATAATTGGTGCTATTACCGAGTTTGGCAGATATCGAAAAACCACTGTGCTGGGTTTATTGAATACGGTTCGACAGGGCTTGGATAAATCTGTCGCCAATCATGTCAAGTCAAGAGCTTGCTGAGAAACAAGCATACTTTAAAGAGCAAGAGCTTTTAGATCTCTCCGACGACGAGATTGGTTTTCCTGATGAGGGGTTCGTATATGCTGAGCGTGCGCTGTTGGACTCAGAAGTAATGCCACAGCCAAAGCATGAACGGCGACCGAGCAGTTTTCTTGGACCGACCCCGAGGGAAAGAAAGGCGGAATTTGAGACGCATGCTATGCGGCGGCGATCAGCTACAAGAAGTGACGACCAGACGATTACTCGCTCGTTGACAGAGCATACTCAGGGAACTAGTAGCGAATTTCCTGCCATACATCTACAAAGCGAAGCCTCGAGCACCAAAACAGACCAGAACCATAGGTCGAAACGGCTTTCATCGACACCCGGTCTGATCAAAAATCAAGTTCCTTTCTACAAGCAGATGGGAGTGATACCTCGAGAGCTTAAGCACGGAAAGAATGCTAAATCGGCGGTAAACATCAAGCTGGAACCTGAGCATAGGCAACTGTTAAGAGGAATGGTTGTTTACTTCTACCCAAATGATGATATAAGCATGGTGCGGCGAACGCGTATACATAAAGTGATTCAACTTGGAGCGGCATGGGTCACAAAGTGGAGAAACGACATCACTCACATCATGGTAGACGATGCAAACCATAAATATAGCCAACTCCTACGACACTTCAACCGGGCGGGATTTCCAGTAAGTTTTTCCGTGTTGCGTTATTTCATTACTGACGTGAAGGAAGAAGAGGGTAGTTTTAGTTAAATTCGATCCATATATACCACAGTGTATACAGTATGGAAAACTATCTGACCCTACATTACTTCGATTTGCGATCAAAGGTGCACCTCACCAAACTCAATCAGATCAAGAAGTGGAAGTTTCGCAGTCTCCAGTTTTGACGCAGATCTCACTCCAGGTGAAGTCCTCAGGAAGACAAACGATAGTCCAGGAATCTCAGAAGACAAACTTAGTTTCATCAGAAGATATTGTGCCTTTAACCCCATTTAAAACAAATATGTTCTCTAGTCAAGACGAAGAGACAGTTGAGGATAGCTTCATTGTTCCTTCTTCAGAGCCGACTAAAAGGCTGGAGGGGTCAGGTTAGTACATGTGTTACTGCGGGCAGTTGAGACTTCAATTTACATTTTGCTTGTTCTTAGAGGCATAATATGAAAGCTGAGATTCGATAGGTATCACCGCAACCTCTTACCGCGATGATCTAACACAAGCCATAAATGAAGTGAAAGCTCTTGCTCATCTTCCTCTTGATGAAGACGACGATGGCGAAGCTCCACCAAAAAGCTCTGCAGGTCATGTATCAGATCCAGAAACTGAAAACGAGAATGTTGAATTAGCCTCCAACCCAAGGAAGAAACTTAAATCTGTATCTAAACCATCGTTATCCAGAGTCATCTCGAAGCGAGGCTTCGATCAAAGCAACTTCCAATGTATGAATCCAGGCAGCAGTGGACCGTCATCTCAAAACCCCAACGCACGAACTATTCAAGTCCTTGACGAAATGTGCAAGTATTATGACCAAATGCAAGATCAATGGCGCACTCTTGCATATCGCAAGGGCATCGCTACTCTCAAGAAACAAACCGCCAAAATCACTACTGCAACGCAAGCTGCAGCATTGCCATTTATCGGTACCCGTCTCGCCGAAAAAATCGAGGAAATAGTCCTGACAGACCGACTCCGGAGACTAGACAGTACACGTGGCGATCCCCTAGATCAAATCCTGCGTCTGTTTCTAGGTGTCTACGGTGCTGGTTTGCAACAAGCAAATAAGTGGATGCAAGCAGGTCACCGCACACTTGAAGATTTACAGATAAAGGCAAGACTCACAGATTCACAAAAAATAGGTGTAGAGCACTACGCAGACTTTAACTCGCGGATCCCGCGTGCAGAAGTCGAAGCACACAGCGCATTTGTGAAGAACTCATTGAAGAAAATCAATAAAAGGTTTGAAGCAACAACCATGGGTAGCTATCGACGCGGTGCAGAAGACTCGGGGGACATCGACTTGATAATCTCATGTCCAGGATTTTCTCTCGCGAGGTTGCGGACAGCAGTCTTTGACACACTCGTCCCGCAGCTCTTCAAAACTGAGTTTCTTAAAGTTTCCCTTGCGACATCTCGTTCCAATGATCCCACGGGGACAAAGTGGCACGGTGCGTCGTGCTTGCCTTTGTCGAAAACATGGCGTCGTTTGGACCTCCTGCTCGTGCCGGAAGAGGAGATGGGGGCTGCGCTGTTGTATTTCACTGGAAATGATATCTTCAACCGGAGTATGCGTTTGCTGGCACGGAAGAAAGGAATGAGGTTGAACCAGAAGGGGTTATATCAGGACGTCAGAAGGGGAAGACGCGGAGAGAAACTCAATGAGGGTGTGTTGGTTGAGGGCCGGAGTGAGAAGCGGATTTTTGAGGTGTTGGGCGTGCCATGGAGGGAGGCTCGTGAGAGAGTTTGTTAGTGATGCTATGAATGAATAGCCAAGGGGTTGATGTTCTCTTCAAAGGAAGTAGATATTTAAAGAAAGGGACTAATTTCTGGTTCAACCTTGACATGTGGCGACGTTAACAGACTGCCTTTTTGCCTTTTTCTAATATGCTTCAGATCTTGCATAAAGGTGTGTTCTACTTGATTCAGTCTGATACTACTCGTCACCGATTTGGGACGATGAATAAACCGTGCGCGATTCCAAGTTGTCCTTTGATCATGCCACCATGAGGGGAAGATGCCAAAAAGAAGAGGAATTGGATAACAAACTCCTTTTAGAGTAAAAAGTTCACAATCAGCAACACTCAATCGAGACACAAGCCAAGTGATAAGGCGGTCGTCGCCAAGCAACATAGGGCTGATTTGATGGCCGTCTCTTGCCGTGCCGCAACCACTTTTGCTGTGGTTGATGTGGCCTTCCTTGTGACGCAACGCAACACCTGCACGAGCTCTCCAACCCCGCAACAGCTTCCGCCGTCCCCGTACAACATTAATCCTAGCATCAGCATGGGTTACGAAGTACGCGCTGCCGTTGTGGCCATCCTTGTTATTGTTGCATGGACCCGGAAGTCGCTGACGCCTGTGGGCATTTTTGTGGCTTTTCTGACGGGAGTCGTGCATGCGATGCATCCGTGGGGTGTTTTTCTGGCACTGTTGACCGTCTTCTTCCTGTCTGGTACTTTTGTTACAAAGGTGAATGCGGAAAAACTGTCAGTTAATGGATAAAGTTAACATTAGTCTAGGTTAAGCACGATGTCAAAGCAAAGCTCACGCAATCTGCAAACGGCGCGTCTGGTGGAGAGGGACCGCGCAACCACGTTCAGGTCCTCGCCAACTCAGGGGTGGCTTCGGTGCTCATTCTTCTGCACATGTGGCAGCTGAAGAAGGAGGGGAGATATGACGAAACAATCTGCTGGCGCTCAGGCATGGATGTGCTGGTGGTCGGAATTGTCGCGTGAGTGCCGCTCGACTCTCAATCGCTTGTTTCTATGTACTGACAGAGCACAGCAACTACGCCGCAGTAGCAGCTGACACTTTCTCCTCCGAGTTGGGGATTATCGCAAAGTCGCAGCCCGTTCTCATCACCGCGCCGTGGCGCAATGTACCGCGGGGAACCAATGGTGGAGTGACTGACACTGGAATTTGCGCAGGCGTGGTTGGAGGCACCATCATTGGGGCCACCGTATTCGTCACTATGCCGTTCTGCAATAACTGGGAGCCCATACAACAGGGTAGATTCGCTGCCCTGATGGCAATTGTTGGACTATTTGGCACTCTCTTGGACTCGTTTTTCGGAGCAATTCTCCAAGCTAGCGTTATCGACGTTCACTCGGGCAAAGTTGTGGAAGGAGAAGGAGGCAGGAAAGTCCTCGTGCACAGCGTTAGTCCGCTGCACCTCAAGAAGACGGCTGAAGTGCGCAGCAAGATTAGCAGCCACGCAGATGGTAAGGCGGGCATTGCAAAGACCAGTGGAGTTGACGCTGCGGAGACACTTCAAGCAACTCGAACTATGCAAAAGGCGGGCGCTAGCGGTACTGCGGTCGCTGATCATCAGCATGAGAGCAGGAAGATTGCTGTTGGCTATAACATCTTGGACAACAACGGTGTTAACATCTTGATGGCAACTACGGTTAGCATTGGATCTATGCTGTTCGCCTGCTGGCTCTGGGAGTTGCCCTACACCAGCATTTTTGGAGCTACTGTTCCAATTATATAGATTAGTGCATCGTAATGTAATTGTACTTATGCTCTTGACTTTTACAATTTTATCTTCATGTACTCTTCCTCTCTTGTGAAGCACGTTGCGCCAAGACGCGCTAGGACGGCGCGTCACTTGCAGCCTCAAGCTCCACCGACAGCTTAAGGTGCACATCCCACTTTCGAACTACCTCAACCGCACAGTACACAGACACCTTGATCTCTCTAGGCCTACTGTAAGCTCAAGAGACTTGGACTCTGCTAGTATCAACGTCTCACTGCATATGATAGTACATTCGCCATTTGCCATACCCCAGACCCAAGTTCAAGATGGTAAGATGCGCTCCCGATAGATTCCAGTATTCATAAAACAAGACTTATTTATATCCAGTCTCTCCGCTTCGTCCCCCCCAAAGCTCACCCTACGCACGTCGGTCTCGAGACGTCGGCCCCCTCGGCCCCAGGTGTCCACGACACGCTCCGCTCCCGCCTTGCACAGACCTCCACAGTTTCGACCAGCTCTTCGTCCGCGAAGCCTGTAGAGCTTCAGTCGGCTCATCCGCTTGAGGCCCGCCTTGTGCAGTGGCGTGACACGCAGGACCGCTTGAAGATGGAGATGCTGAGGCGACAGTTTGGCATTGCAGAGCCGGTGCGCAGGGGCATGGAGCTTAAGATTGCGGCGGCGGGTGAGTGGCGACCAGCTGCATTGGGTGGGTCGAGCAGTGTGCATAGGGATATCTTGCAGGGCAGGGACTGTGAGATTGGATGGGAGGATGTGTTTGTTGGTAAGTTGATTTGTCATTTGAGCATGGTCTTTAATTTTGTGGGTATTTGGGTCAGGAGATGCTAATATTTGTGCAGGCAACGAGCTCCGTGAGGTGCCAGACTTCCACAGTGAGATTGAGAACAAGATGAAGATGAACTGGTGAGGAGCGGCTGTGGAACGATGGTAGATTGGGTCAGCATAGAGATGGCAGGACGGCAATAAGCATGGGAACTTGAGTTGTAACCGGCTATCATCACCCCGTCTCGTACCTTAGGCCAAGAGTTCAAACGGGGACACGCGGCACTGGCTAGAATTCATGATCAATGACGATTTGATGAACAATCGCAGCTTGTGGCGACTGATAAGGTCCATGACCTTAGTCGCTGGTCCCACCAGTTTGAGATGGCTGTCGACATGAGTGTTTGCAGTGGTAACTTTGATGAGCCCAGACAAAGAGTGGCACAGCAGTGGCTCAATAGTGGTTAAGTGTGCGGTGTGTCAGCGTCGAGGGAGACAACGCATGATCCGTGCCATGTGCAACATGTTCTTCGGCACCGAGACTAGAGACGCAGGGGCAATGTTGACACGCCTAACGATAACTCAAATCGAGGAGGGGTGCACGTGACGTTCCCGGCCAGTTGCAGAGGACGAAGAAGTCCAATGGCGGGCTAGCGAACCAGCGAACCAGTGAACCAGCGAACCAGGCGCAAGGCGGGCCAGTTCTCGAAGGGGCGGTGCCAGAAATGGACTTGGCCCACGATTGGAGGTGTGGAGACGGATCATGCTTGCCGCGTTTGTGACAAGTATAAGTGTGGAGAACAGGGCAGCGGCGGCATCTGCCACTTCGTATCCGACGCACGGGGACCCGACTTTCGTCCATGCTCGCAGCATTCAACAACACCTACTTCTACCCTCGTCGCACACCCGCCCTTAGCCACACCCCTCTCACGCTCGCTGTTACCCCAGCGTCTGCCGCCCCGCCCCGCATTATTCTCTCCGCCTATAATACCCTCGCCATCCACTCGCTTGGCATCTCGCAATCGCCATCGCCATTGCCGCTTACATCGCGCGACCGAACCACTGTGGCTAGCCATGGCAACTCTTTCGACAGAGCAGCCCACGACGGCAGCACAGAGCAGCCCCCAGCCAGCAGCGACAGGATCGCGCCCACAGAGCAGCCACGACGCGGCGCTGTCGTCAAGCCCTGTTGAGATGAGGACGCTGCAATCCTCATCCGGCGCGCCGGCACCCACCACTGCTGCCGTCCAGCCCGCGGCAGCCCTCGACTCCACGCTGCCAGAGTCTTCAGTACCAAACGTCACCGAGCTCAAGGCCGATGAGAGCATACAGCCCGCCACAACAGCGTCAAAAGTCACGCCTCCTACTGAACTCACGCGGGCTGAGACGCAAGCCATTGGCCCCTCGACAGATACACCGGCTGCAAACCCCGACAACACAAATGGCCCTGTATTGGTCATTATGCTGCTACTTACAACAGGCGCTCGGCATCCGTACAAGATTGACGAGAGATATTTGAAGAAGCGCAATGTTATAGTTGACAACATGGACCCATACAACATCAGTGTATACACGCTCAAGGAGCTGATATGGCGGGATTGGCGAGAAGGTACGTTGGCTATTTGCGCCCTATTTTCACGCGTTCGGCAAGAGCTGGGAGAGAGTTGCGCGCGTCCATGGTGCATTATTTCTCCCGTCGCAGCCCACCTATTATTTTCGTCTGTCGTAGGCGGACAGAGTCAAATGACCTCTTCCCAACACAAGCCGTGTCTTCCGGAAAGCATCATGCACCTCTCTTACACAGCCACGATTATTGTTGCATCCTTACAGCAAGGCTAACTGCTTTTGTGAACAGAATGGGAACCTCGACCTACATCACCGAGTTCGATACGATTGATACATTTCGGCCGCATGCTTGACGACAAAACACCATTAAAAGGTCAGCCCCCCACTTTTCCTCCACTTCGAGTCTCTTGGCGCGGCTTGTCCTTCCTTGGTGCGCAACTATCATGGGCCAGACCATCAATACTTGGAACTCGCTCACGCCTCATCTTGGCTCACTCTCATATTTCTTGAAAGTGAATAAGTACAAGTACTGACTTCCTCCAGATTGCCGATTTCAGGTTGACACCCCGAATGTTGTTCACATGACTGTCAAGCCCCAAGAAGTGGTGGATGATGAAGATGCAAAAGGTGGCAAGGGTACGAGCAGAAGAGATGGAGAGGAAGAACCAACAGTCGGCTGCCGTTGCGTAATTCTATAACTGGATTCGCTTGTCTGGCTAACACCAGTTCTCAGGCTGTCGGTGTCCCGCTTGTAACACCAACGTCATCCATCCCCTGAGCCTGGTGAATCGTGTAGCCAGGGTACGGGATGTTGAATCCAACCTCATCTGGCAGCATTTTAGCATCATATCCCAAAACACAGTCGATCCTCTAGCAAGACACGACGAGATAATGATGAGCTGTCGACAGGGAAAGTGTCAATGCGAGGCTGGGATAGCGAATCTCCGTATGCTCGAGCGTACGCGTCAAAGGAAGTGTGCGAAATGCTCGGCCTTCTACTAAACATTTCATTAGTTTGTGCATATGGGATTGGCGTTTCAAACTATTTCTCTCCCCTGATCGTCTTGGGGCTGGACGCTGGGAGCTGTTTCTTTTGTGTAATAGTAGTCTGGGAGGAGGCGTAGGAGTGGCAGTTATTTAGCCTGGTGTACAGAGCAGCGCAATAGATATATTTGATATTTTTGAATTATGTTTATGGATTTTGTTTTATGAAGACCGCGCTGGTAGACGGTTTTAGTAAGAGCGGATCATTTTGTGATTTCAAGGACATGCATAGACTTCAGTTGCTTTGAAACAATATTCTAAAGGTGACCGATTCTAAAATTGGAGGCTTTTTGAATTGTGCAAAGCATTTTACATGAATATTTAATTTGAACAATTCAACTAATAAATGCTTGCTACCTACTTTGGTCGTTTTAATCATTGAACACGGGATTTGGTGTGGATTGGAGCTTGGGCCAGTCGATCGCCGCTTTTGCATGCCGTCATCCATATCATCGACTCACCTCCAGCATCATCGTCGCCCAATCCTATAACAATTCAACACCACCACAAACTGTTGCCAAAATCCCAGAACAGTACGGCAAAATGGTGCTCCAAGATGTCAGTGACAACGCTCCAGATAGCTTCACCGACAACCCATACCCATCCACCAACGATCCCTATGCATCCAACACCTCTCCGGTCTCAAGCTATCGTTTCGACTCCAGCTCCCTCCCGCAGCCAATTCCCATCTTAGGGCCTCTAATCGGCTTCTCCGACCGCGCTGTCCGCTTCAAAACTGAAACCACGATCAAATTTGCCGAGCGCAAGGTAGGCCGCTACCTTAGCCCCGAGGAGTCGCAAGCCCTCGCCGCACACATCTACCAGCTCGAGCAGACGAAGAGCTATTTCGCGGCAACGGGAACTGCTGCGGGAGCGTATCGATGGTACTCCACCATGGATACGTATAGGTACCCGTTTTACAAACCAAAGGTCGAGGACATCAATCCAAACCGCTTTGGGCCTGTAAAAGGGCCTATGGCGAACTATGCGAGACAGTCATGGCGGTTCTCGTTGTATTTGGTGGTAGCGGGACAAATGGGGAATATCTTTGGGCAGTTGCTTGCGCAGCCGCTTGCGGCGCAGAGGACAAGTCAAGACCCAAGGTTGGAGCAGTTTGGTAGCGAGTTGAAGGCGTCGGTGGGAACGGATCAGAAGAAGAATGCGGAGCAGGGACGGCAGATTGAGGATCGGAGGAAGGAATTCCAGGAACGCTTGCAGAAGGAGAAGATGGGTGGTGTTGCGCCGCCGGCAGCTCGAAGAACGCAGGATGGAGATGATGACATGAGTCCTACATCTGGAAATGAGGCGTGGGGCTCGGCAGCGAGTTCGCAAGGGAGCTGGGGAAATGATGGATTTGCAGAGGAGCCTAAAGAGCAAAAACCTGACTTTGGACACCGTCGTCCTGCACCCCAGTCCTCATCCCCCTTGCCATTCGATGATGATGCCTCGCCTACAGGCGGCATGTTCCAAGACGAAGTCACCTCAAACGCAAACACATCATCTCAGCCTCTAGCTCGCCCTGGTGAATCAACATGGGAGGCACTTCGTCGTGGCGCGCGACCTGCGTCCATACCTGCGCCCTCGCCTGCCGGAGCGGACAGGAGGCGAGCGGAGCCTGCAGGTAGAGAGCAAAAGGAGGGATCTACACTAGGAAATTCATTCACATTTGTAGAGGGCGATGAGGAGAGGAAGAGGGAACGGGAGAAGGCGCAGAGGGAGTTTGACGAGAGGATTGAGAGGGAGAGACAAGGGAGGGATTTTGAGAGTGAGAATGAGAAGAAGTGGTAGGGGGTGTGAGATGTGTGAATAAAGTGGCTTATGAAGAAAGGGGGACTGTGTAAGATAGCAATATATTTTGGTCTGTCTATACTTTCAGCTGCTGATTTGGTGATTGGTTAATGCTGGTGGATCAAAGGGGTGTGGAGGGTATAGTAAAGAAATTTCCTCCTGTGTGCATTCTATTCCGCTGGTACGTTTCCTTCATGATAAAATCCAATATTCGCACCCACTAGAGAAGTTATGTTAGATAATCGACATATGCGCCGTCACCGATGAAAATTCCTCCCGTGTCCTCATCATCGTGGAGATCTTGCTCGGGATCGAAGTGGGACATCTCATAGTACGTTCCCCAATCAAGCTGTGCTTGTTCTTTGTATTTTTCTCTTTGTGCTCCTGTCTCTCCTGTCTCTCCTGTCTCTCCTGTCTCTCCTGTCTCTCCTGTCTCTCCTGTCTCTTCTGTCTCTTCTGTCACTTCCAGCTCCTCTAGCTCTCTCTCCTCGTCCTCGTCCTCGTCATCGTCCTCGTCATCGTCCTCCTCGCTCTCCTCCTCCTCTTCTAAATCTGATGAAAATTCCGATAGATAATCTGATGAATTTTCGAATCCAGAAGTGCCAGTTATAGGCCATTCTTCGTACGGCACACCTTCCAACCAGCATATATTTGAAACATCGTTGAAATAAGGACAAAGGTGTTCTCGCCCTTTCCAGAGTCCTTCAAAGTGCTGCTGGGTATAGAATTCGGTGAAGTGACGCACTCTGTTTTCTGGTTTTCGAATAAGCTCCTCATAGCCGCAATGTAATAGTACAGCATCCCAGAGGTCGCCTCTATATCCACCAGTCAAACGCCAATAATGTTGACACACATAAATTATGTTGAAGATTGATTGGCCTTCATTATCGGCGTTGAAAATATTTGCGTCTCGTCGAATCAACAAAAGGATAGCACGCATTTCTTGCTCCGTCTTCCATGGGAAGCGGGCATTCTGAATTGCGATTTGAAGGCACGTCCATCCATTGGAGTTTTGAGCATGTATGTTAGCGCCTCTGTCCAATAGAAACTCGAATTTTTCAGCAGTGTAGCCACTTGTAACATTGTATGCCATGTTCATTAGTGCCGTATCGCCAGAATCATCAGTTGTTTCTAAGTTGACGAACGGAGTGCCAAAATCTAATATGATCCTCATTGAATCCTTTTTAGAAAACATTAGCCCTGATATGAATTCATGGTGGTTTTACTTACTACGCCGCCTCTTTCGGCAGCCGCGAAGAATGCGCCATCCTCGTCTTTGCAAGCTAAGGTAGGATCTGCGCCGGCTTGCAGAAGTATACGCCTACATTCGAAAATAAGAACAAGTTCATCTTCAGAGTATTCTAAATCGATACCATATTCGAGCAACGGTGGGCTGCATTAACAGACCAGTTAGCGTCCAATATGGTGAGTTGTTGGCGCGAAGAATGAGTAGGAAAGTGGTGGTGTTTACCCGCGTAAGCTTGTTTGACCTGAGTAACATGCTATTTCATCTACATCTGCGCCATTATCAACAATGAATTTGCACATTTCTGGTGCACTCATGGCAAACTAATATTTCTTAGCAAAGAAAAACAATGTCTACCAATGTTTGTCTCTTACATGTAACAACGGTGTTCCGTGCGTGTTTTTGTCTCGTAAGGTACATTGACTATTCATCAGGAGGTGTTTTAGTTTCTCGATATCTCCAGAGTGTACGATAGTAAATATTGGAGAGTCGTCTGGAAGCATTTTGCCGATAGATATAACGGGGTGTAGCGACTGAGACATGAACTGTCCTTCCAAATGATGTAAGTAAGCCATGATAACTGTAGGGACTCTGGAGCGATTCAGTATTTTGACCCTGACGATGGTCTCGGTAGATTCATGTTTTAGAATAGATTGTTGCTGGCTGTCTTCAGAAGTGAGGAACCTTCTCTCGCTTAACGCAATAAATACCTTGAAATTTTGTTCAATGATTTGCCTATTCTTACGCTTTTGATTGGTTATCTTCTTCTTAGCCATGTCAGATCGGTGAGCTGTATACACGGTGAGTGATGGGATTGGTGACTGGCCGAGGATATACCATACCTCCAGCATTAAGAGCAACACTTCGCGATGAATCCAAGGTTCCGCAAAGGCGTTTCACGTCGAGTGAACTGATATCTTCAGTATTAGATGAAATATTGCACCTTCTTTTTGAAGAGGTAGTAAGGTGGTTGTTTGACATAAATGATGCTGACGATAGAATGTGTTTGAGACCGTCGATGAATGGCACCGCGTCTTCGTCACGCACAAATCCATCTTGATAGGCCCCATATTCTAATCTCTCAAAACTTTTCGTCAAATCAGAATTTTCCTCAGTCATATCAGTTTTGCTCGAGACATCGGTGAACCTTGAAGTAGAGGTATATGAACCCCTGAGACTCAATACAATATCATGGCTAGGTCCTTCTATTGTCTCTATGGGTATTTCTCCGGCCATTGAAGAATGATTTGAGCTGCGCGACTTGTGCTCTGAATCCTCTTCTATCAATTTAATTAGTCGCCTATGTGCCTTTAGGTAGCGTTTGCCATAAATTAGTGGCATATGAATGTCGAATATGCCTAATAGTGAATATACTTTGTCTTCCTCGCGTGTCATTTGCCGAATACTGGCCCATTTCATGCGCTCATCAACGCTGAAATGAAAAATGTCTCTTTTTCCCGTAAGGGCACTTGGGGGGATTTCTGTGATTTTGGCAATTTCCTGCACAAGCGTACATCTATCACCAAGCTTTGCGCCTTCCACAGAGAAGAATTCGACGTGTTTTGGAGCAAGAAGCTCTTGCAACGTCCAACCTCGGGTAAACCATCTGCTTTCATCGAATGTGACACTTTTGTCTGCAGAGCAACTCGATACATCAGTGAGATATACATAACACTTCTCTGCCTCGTGGTACCATTGGAACATGGAGTTGATTGCCTCTGAAAGCTCTGCACTGCTCGACTTGTCGATACAACATCGACTACCCGCGCAGAGCTCTCCGAGGCGATGCACCGAAAGTTACGCCTGTATTTTTTGCGTTTTGATTTTCTGTATCGTAGAGAGCGTGCTATATAGCTATCTGCACGCACTATAGACTAGTATCAGAACTGATGTAATAACCTTGGCGAAGTGATGTGGTTAGCAGCTTATCGCTGTGCGTCAGCCTTCTTATAATAACGTGCTTTATCAGTAAGCTGCGGATATCAGTGAGCTGCGGATATCAGTGAGCTGCGGATATCAGTGAGCTGCGCACCCAAAATACACCAAAACTCGACTTTAAGATCTCAACAACTACCTAATAATATGTCTCTAAGTTTCTACTATAGCATGCAATATGTACTTAGAGGCTTTCTAGTAAGTGTAGGGAAGAGAGGATGTATAGTTTTTGAGATATAGTACTTCAGCACATTTTGTGTAACAAAAACCGACAAAAACTTAACTTCTCAGGAATGGTTTGACTATTTCCCCTAAGACTCTAGGTTACGTCTTTTATATGTCGCAAATGATCTGTTAAGACTTTAAGAATTTATTATTGGGTGGTTGTTGAGATCTCAAAGTCAAGTTTTGGTGTATTTTGGGGTGCGCAGCTCACTGATATCCGCAGCTTACTGATAAAGCACGTTAAGATCACTAGAGTCATCGAGAGAACTGCTGACATATACATCAGATTCTCGCCAAGGAATTTCGCAATAGAGCCCCGTTCTAGGCTTCCTTCCAAAATAGTAGCACGCAGGACAACTCCACGTACTCAAATACACTCGTCCAATAATCTCTCCACTCGCAACCTTTGTATATTTCTCCAATATGCCCTCTGAGAATACCCACAATGCGACTGCCGACCTCAAACAGGAGAGCTCAGTCGCCTGCTTAGACCTCTGCGATGACGTTTACCTTGCAACCCCAAAAGATCCAACAGCACCCCAAGAACTACAAGCAACTCAGGAACCACAAGCGGTCAAAGAATCTTATGACAACTACATCAAGAATCTACCACCGCCATTCTGGGAGACCAAGACACCACAGACGAAAGCAGCGAACGACGAGGCGATCGCGGCCAGAATCAACGCTATATCTGCGCCAGTGACAGCCGAGCAGCGCGAAGAAGATGAACGTCTGAAAGCCATGTCCTGGCTCGAGCGGTGGCGTGACCGCAAGGCTAGACGAGAAGCTAAAGAGAAGAATAAAGATCCCGATTTAAGACCTGTAGAAAGGGGAAGCCGAGCACAGATGAATGTCTTTGGTGTTAATACCAGGGAGAAGCAGAGGAAGCGGTAACGTTCTACACAAGAAATGTGCTGTAAATTTCCATAGGATATCACACAACTACAAAAGAAAAAAAACAGCTACAGTGTGCTCGTATCTCTATGCCGCAATTGTGAAGAGCATGCTTTACTCTCGATCGCCAACAAAGTTAATAACTACATAATCTGCACCTACTTAGTAAGTATCTATAGAGGAAATATAGATACCAAGTAAGCAGCTTTACCATACGTCTTTGCTAGTCTAAAACTTCAACCCTATCAATTCTAGCGGCAACTACATCTACTTTCTTAGGGCATTGTCATCCGGCCGACATTCCTGATACAGCAGGTGTCTACCCAATAATACTCTAGGCCATGGCGAGCGGCTTGTTGTCCGCAAAATATCAGCTTGTGGTATCCTTCTTTATCGCTACCAGTGCCGTCCGAAACTTCTTTGAAGCTGACCTCTTCATGATCTGCCCCCCAGGTGTGTGATAAGATCGCATATCGTGGAGGTTTGTCGGAGTGCTCAGTAAGGCTGACAGCGTTATCCTGGAGCCGTAAGAGACGCATGGAGTGACAGGAAAGACATGTGCAGATGTCTCTAATCACAAAACGTCTACAATTAAATGTCCAGAAGCTAGTGCAACTAACGGTTCGTGATAGAGTTTGGTGATGCCGTCATCGTGAGCTGAGATGCAACGGGTGCGGGAGCGGGAGCGGGGTAGTTCCGTGATAGGTGCCAAGGCACACTAGCCTCGGAGGGCATTAGCACCTTATGCAGGTATCTTTCGATGTGGCGCTGCTTTAATCCGTGGCACAACCTCCTCGCCCCTTCTTTGTATTCAACCGAACGCCAATGTGTTATTTGAGAGACCGATACCCCGGTATCGCAAAAGTGGTCCTGACTGAGCGCGATTTGACTTTGGATGGTCGTCCAGTTGTTCTGACTTGCACTCGTCCTGCGTTCCTTCGTCACCCTAGACCTCGCAGAATGACACTATTTTAGGAAGCAGAACGGCCAAGAAACCCGGGTAAATACAATCACCTCACAACGGCAGCGCAATTAGGTATCGCGCTGAAGCTCCGCTTTACGCCTGCTGTGCCACATGTATAAGCTGACGCAACATCATTAGTACATAGCCTTTGAATTTCCTGTGCCGAAGTATATGTTAGATCGAAGCTTTTCTCTTCGTGAAGAAATCTGCTACAACGCTCGTTTCTTATCTTACAAGCCTTACAGTCCGCAGACATGCAGTCTCTACGATTAGGTCTTATCTTCTTCCTCGCGAATACGACTGCAGGGTTCCTTCTCCCAAATCCATCTGGTAAATATAGTGTCACTTTGACCACTGGGCCTCTCGTGGACTACGCCCGCAACGAGCCGAATCCTCGGGCACTGATGCTGTCGATTTTTCAACCTACAAAATGCGCAGCTACTATACCTGTCCCCTACATGCCCAATAAGACTGCCGAATTCCAAGGGCCATACCTACAACAGTCATACAACGTCTCCGTCAACTTTGCACCAATCTTCGTGGAAGCTCGCCTACCAGTTTGCCCCAACAATCCCCCCGAATGTACACCTTTGAAAGATAGCCCCATCCTCCTCTTCTCCCCCGGCTTCGGTGGTCCTCGTCTATATTATAGTGCCCTAGCCTCTGCTCTTGCTAGCGAGGGCTTTATGGTCGTTACTATCGATCACCCAGGAGACGCTAACATCATTACTTACCCCGATGGCCACGCAATCTACAACAATGGCTCAGGTAGCTTGGAAGACGACGACTTCCTTTCTCATTATGCTTACCCTCGCGCGGCCGATGCATCTTTTGTAGTCGACCAGTTGAGTAACGCGACCGCCATGGGCGAGCTCCTTCCCCAGCGCGGAGCTCGAAAATTCCAGACCGATCGTGTCGCTATGCTCGGACACTCTCTAGGCGGTTCCACCGCCGTGCTTGCTGCAAGCCAGGACTCCCGCATTCGCGGCGCAATCAATTTTGACGGCACCATATTCGGCTCGCTACCTGCTGCGAAGATGTCACAGCCGGTGTTGTTGGTGTCGTCTGCGGGCCGAGCCGATGCCAGCTGGGATGCATGGTGGTCGCAGCTAGACGGTCCGAAGTTGTGGCTCTCCGTCGCGAATACGAAGCATTCGAGCTTCATAGACTTTCCAGTTCTGTTACAGGCTGCTGGCCTGGACCTGGCGCCTTTCGCTGATCTGCTGGGCACGGTCTCGCCATCCCATTTGATTCAGTTGATGGTCTCGTATACCACGGCATGGATGAATGGAGCCTTTTCAGGTAAAGTGGGAGGGGCTTTGCTGGAAGGGAAAGAGCCGGAGAAGTTTCCAGAGGTCTCGACTGTGATGCAAGGCAATTTTTGAGACAAAGGCATGTATCGGCCAAATGGCTCCACATAGTGCCCAGGTAGGTTCTTTTCGCGGTCCTATGCCTGCCCCACCTTCCAAATAAAATCTTTGTAGATGACCAAGCCGTCATGGCCAAGTAATATAGACCAAACTTCACTTTGTTCCTTTTCCATGAAAGCGACTTGAAGGGCACAACTACCCTTGCATGTTCTTCATCACGATTGAATTCCCTTGACGGACTGATTGATTTCAGGCGCTTGAACACTCATTTATCTGGCACTTCTCATCCTTTTTCATGCCATAACATCCCACAGCTTCCTCGAATTGAGTGTAAACACTTCCTCCGTCAGTCCAGCCCTATCCGTCCACTGCAAGCACCTCTCGACAAAGGGCTTCACGTCCAACCCATCGAAGCGCGTATGCGGCCAGTCCGATGCGAAACCCATCTTGTGCCCAGCTACCTTTAGCAACTCCGTTGCTAGAGCTTCGACGCCTCGCATCTCCGCATCCTCGTCAAAGCGATACGCCCCCGAGAATTTGAGCCATGTGTTCCCACCTCGTAGCATGTTGACCAGAGACTGGAAGCCAACCAAGTCGTAAGGATCGAGAGGGTACCTTCGTTTCGCCAGCGCAGGCAGTTTCGGCGCGCCAAAGTGCGCGATACAGATTTGCACACTGAGATTACCAGCTACGCGTTCGAGGACCGGAATGTCTTCCATACCAATGAAGAGCTCGAGCACCCAGTTCAGAGGCTTTATGGAATTTGCGTAGCTTTGCAGTGTCTCTCGAAGACCGTCTTCCGTGAACTTAGTGTTGTTTGATTTGAGATTCAAGCGTACACCTCGGACGCCTAGCTTGTGCCATTTTTGGAGTGTTGCAAGCTCAATCGTGTCCGGATCGATTCCGACAACGCCGCGACCATGATTGGGACCAATCGTTTTCAGTGCGTCGAGGAGACATGAGTTGTCGTTACCGTAGATGGAAGGTTGGACTTAGACGATATTCGAGAGTCCGATCGATGTCTCGAATTTCATTGCGTGCTGGAGGCTGTGTAGTGATGGAACATATGCGGCGCCAATAGCGAGTGAGTATTCAGGTGATGTGACATGCATGTAGCAGTCTCAAGCATTCGCCGGCATTCGTTGTGAGATGACCGATCCCTTTGAACTGATTGTCCGCTTCTGGGGAGCTACATTGTGGTGTGTAGCCAGCCATCGTGATGGCTGAAGATATGGTCGAGCATGTCTTAGGAATGGTAAGAATAAGCCATGCACCAATGCCTCTAGAGGTGCAACGATGGTGAACTTGTGAAATGACATGTCCAGCGGCATGACATGAAGGCCGAAAAGAAGGCTTATGGATAGCACTGAAGGGATGCAGAGTGCGTGTATGAGACACTTGCAAGAGCGACTCGGCTTTTGATAGTAGCGATCAGTGGGACCTTATCCGCTCCACAATGGCCCAACACTTTCGAAGAGAAGATGTGTCGGATGCCCACGACGGCAAGCTGTTTCCTACAAGACCACCTGAGGGGCACGACTTTCCATGGAAGTCGACCGAGAGGGAGACTTGGCGACTCCACAGTATCACAGAGAGTCGTGAATAGGGCACGAGGTGGCTCTAATTTTTCGCCAATAGAATCACTAGTGATATATCGAACGTCGAGACGGAGGACTTTAGTAATATAGTAGTATAATCAAAAAACCGTAGCCTATACTTTTCGGTATTTCTAGGTTATTCTTATCTTTTCGCTTTTAAAACTATAACGTCTACCTGTAAAGGGCGACCAGTGGCAGACAATTAGAAAGCCGGTGTGGAAGCTCAACGATTGGTTCTCGGGGATGAGTCGGGATAGTTCAGGACGGGGGTTGGGGTACAGAGTACTTGGACAGTAAAGATAACGGGGAGAGCTTTCTGAGAAGAGCACAATGTATTCGTTGAGGTACTTGAGTCAGGTTGAACACACCGATCCATAAGGGTTCGTTGTGTTGTCTATATACTGTAGGTACTCTCTGTGCTCTGTGGGGTACGAGAGACCAGGGGGAGCGCGGTTGCTCTCCATGCTCTCCATGCTCCCTGAGATCAAGCAGAGCGGAGAGAGCAGACATGGGTGTGGCGCAATGTCTGATGGGTTGCGGGGGTCGCGGGGGTTGCGATCCTGCTCTGTTGTTGCCTTCGCTTGTGAGAGAGCAGCCTAGGGCGGGTTGTGGGCCTAGTGCATATTGGCTCGTAACACTACCTCTTTTATAAGCTTTCTCTATATAGTAAGGACCGAGCTAGCGCAGTTTGGGATACGTTTATCAGCGTACTCTTTAGTCCTAAGAACGATAATCCGTCTTACTAAGTCCTTAATATAGTTGGAGAAAAAGGTCTTGTACTAGCCAACTACATCGCTATCTCCTTTACATAATCCGATCTATATTGAGTCTAGGTCTATATCTGTCGCTCGAAAGTACCTAGCTAGTTAGATAAACTCTCTATATAGGTATTATAGGAACTAGAATAGCTTACTCTCTCCAAACTCCTATTAACTATTCGCGGTGCTTTTTAGTATTATTATTAACTAGCAGATCCTCCTTAATTGTAACGACGCAGGTTATAAGAGACTGATCCGAATGGGGTCCGTATGTCCACTGCGAGGCATATGGGAGTGCTGGAACTGGAGGGTATACCAAAGATACTATTCTCTACACCATAGGTCTTGTACGAAAGGATACAGAAAAACTACTCTACAAAGCTACATAGCCTGCAACCTTATATACCCCTCCCTGGGATTGCCATCCGGGGCGAGTACGAAACGGGTGGCTATCGGATAGGTGTCGGTTGACTCAGGGGTAATGGTAGAATGTGACGTTGTGAACGTTACATCAATAGGCGCATCTTGATATCTCTTAAACTTAGCCTGCCTGAGTCGCTACCGTTTAGAGATATCTAAATTAGGTCGACGAGTATTCGGTAGGCGAGCTGCTGAAGCTATATGTGAATTGAAAACTATAGCTGTAATAGTAAAAAGTGACTGTATTACTGGAAACTCGGGGGCCGCGCTCAATATTCATTATGGTGTGGAATTTAAATTAAGGGCTACCCTGCTGCATCCTACGTACTACCCACTTAGCAACGGCACTAGACTAAACTCTGGGGTTCTGGACTAGTTTAAGGCTAGCTCAAGGTACGTTAGTGAGTATCTATAGAAGAAACGAAGGGGATGAGTAAGTAGCTTTACCGTACGTCTTCGCTAGTCTGGAACTTCAATGCCCATCGTTTCTGGCGGCAACTACCTCCACTTTCGTAGGGCATTGTCATCCGGGCGACATTCCTGATGCAGCAGGTGTCTATCCAGAAATGTCTCAGATGGTCTCTCTTCGTCTGCCTCGCGCAAAATCTCAGCTTGCGATAACCAGTCTTTTCTCTTCCTCCATCATTTGCTAAATCGTAGAATGTTACTTCATCTTGGTCTTTTCCCCAAGTATGCGAGAGAATCGTGTAACGAGGAATATCGTTGCCTGCGAAATAGACGAGGCTGAACTCATCGTTGTCATCAAGTTTTAAGAGGCGCATGGAAGCGAGGTTGTTCAGTGATTCTCGTAGTTAAACTATGAGTAGGAAAGTTGGGGATTGGCGCCTACAGGATTGAAATGGTGGTGGAGAATGCTCAAGAGAACCGATGAGAGAGCCTTGTGGCTGAGTTCTGAGATACGCATGACCTGCGTTCACTGTGCTGTCAAGTGGCTGTGCAGGAGAATCAAGTGCTTTGCGCCGAGAACGAGCTGTCAAGGGGTTAGTTCAAGGGCTGAGTGACGAATGCAGACTTACTCCACCCTGCTGCAGCCATTGTCAAATCAGCTTTGTCGTTTGACATGCGAGGCTGACTAATTTTAAAAGAAGACAAGCTTCTTTCTAGTTCGAACTTAGGGGAAAAGAACGAAAAATCTACGGTTATTTTTTTTCTCCTCACCTTTGTATGTTTTCTTGCTCTGTGAACTCACTATCCCACGACTCATCCGGCTAAATGCACTATTAAAGTAGAACACTTCTTATCACACTTAGTTGAGGCGACGAAATTGAGTACGGGATTCGTGGTAATAAATTTCGGACTAAGTATTAGTACCTATTTGTTTCTAGGACGCAATGCATCTGAAATAAACTTGCTTGCGGTGCGATTTTTTCCGCCCACCATATTGCTATGACCTGTCATCGGCGATCAATCAGCCGTGTATGTTTGACTTGTTGAGTGGAGCAAAACATAGGCCGATTAAAGTAAAGAGTGTAGACATGTGGTAATGATATATACAGATGAAGAGGCCATATACCGTTTGCATGGTGTCCGGTTGATAAATTTATTGTCTCCAGTTATCGTCTCTCTTCACACAATCTTTCTTGTAGTTTGATATGATCTAAGCGCAGTTACAAGCCATAATAATTCTTAATAGAATAGCCCCTGAGTTCAATAGATCAATTGGTACATCTTAACATCAAATTTAGTGATAACTCCCATGTTTATTTCAGACAAAGACATCTGATTTACGGAAACAACACAGGAAAATGTATTCACTAACAAGTACAACTCTTTATTGGAACAAGACACTCAACTCGTCATTCGTGGCGATGTATAATTCAAGTCACTTATGGAATGGAAGTAGTCAATTAAATTTCATCATTCTCGAGTTAACCCAGTATATATCAAGCACACAATACTTCCTAGGATTCAATTAACAACCTTAGGTAGTCAGATTTTTCGACTATATTCTACCAGATCAACGAGTCCTAAGTATAAGTTTGGAGGAGTTGTAGCAGGCCACACACCGCCAGGAATAGAAAAATTGTAACGAATACGGAGCGTATCAGTGGTATCTTATTCGCCCAGAAGAGCGGTACTGACTGTCGCTGCAATGACTGCTGCATATGTAGTGTATATTCTATTCAACTTGAACTCACAGACTGCGGTTGTGGAAGCGTTCAAAGGTTCGGCGGAGAAAGTTTTGCAAGAGGTACGAAGAGTCGGAAATAGTAGAAGGGTGTTGAGTATGTTGGTTCTTCGGCAGCCTTTGTCATGAGAAAAGGGATGCGAGAGCTCCGCGTTCTCGAATTCACTAGAAACGGTCAAACACAGCGACATATCGAGAAATACACTTATTTACATAGAACGCCACCTGGACTGTTTCGTTCTATGCAAATTTTGCCGCTCTCCTACCTAATTGTTCACCCTCGATTCTCTCGTACTCCAACTTCTCACTCATCCGATAACACCCTTGGGGCTTGTTCCTCGTCTCACATGTTTGTGTGATTATACTTATCATATGGTTCATATAAGATCGAGGTGATGTGTCCGTAACCACATACAAAGCGAGTGTGAATTTAGCTTTATCGACGAGTCTACTCATTTAGATTTTGCAGCTTTACTCGAAGCTTATTAGGCGTGGTGTTCTTTTCTCTCCTTTAGCATCGTCTCAGTCTTGGCTTCTGTGATCACCGTCCTCTTTCGATTCCTCTGAACCGGTTCCTTCTTTCCCTTCGCTTTGGCTCACTTCCTTAATTTCGTCAATCTTACTTCCCAAATCTCTCAGATAGACGATAGCATTTAGTTTGACAAAGATTTCATAATTTTACTAGTTGCGGACGTATTGTAATAAAAGAGTAGTGCCTAATCTTTTCGGCATTAGGCATTACATTGGTCCTCTCGTCAGTGGTCGGTTCAGAGGACGAAGTCGAAATCACAGCCCGAAGCAGACGCAGAAGAAGCTAAAAACTGGCGCTAAAACGGGACACGGGGCAATTCCGAAGCCTCCGCTGAAACGAGGGGTAACTACCGGTAGCTAGTGCAGTACCTTTACCAAGCATTATCCGATTCTACTTTGTGTATCTTAACACAAGCTTGCCCTATTGCGTTGTTGATGACAGCAGCACTCGCCAACTGTCCCGTTTCGTTTCTCCGCAACAAGACACAACTTTATGAACAACCCGATTCCCGGCCCCAATGACCGACGCCGATGCACCCAGGCGTGCCAAAACTGTAGGCGCCGCAAAGAGCGCTGCAACGGATTGCAGCCCTGCCAACGATGCCGCTCCAGAGGGGTAGGTAGCGAATGCCACTTTGTACAGCCCGCTTGGTCCAAAACATCTGTCCAGGCTAGACGGCTGAGGACGGATGCACAATCTCACGGCTCGCCTCAAGGAGCACGTGTAATGCGTCGCTCGTCAACCAGCCAGGTAATAAGCGACCCTGAACTCACGTCGCCGTGTGCTATCAGCCTCCGCGACTCCTCAGCCTCGACCTTGCTAAGGAATGTTCGCGCGATTGTGCAATCTTCTATAGGCAGTTGTGATTTCAGCGATAACATTGTCAATCCGATGCAGAACCCGCCATTCAAGGCATCGAGTGTACGCTTTCCTGATAACTTACCTTGCACGCAGCCGACGGTCGATTCAAGCGAAGCATTCGACCTCCTTGAGTCGTTTCTGTACAGTACAAATGGCACACTTGATCTTTTTGACGTTGAGAACGTGCATGACGAGCTTGCGGGCTGGATAGCCGATAGCCACACGGGAAGCAATCTGGACAGCGCAGTCTTTTACTTGGTGCTTGCCATTGGAGCGCAAACAAGTCCGAGCAGCCTTGATTTGACGGCGGAGCGATACTACGATTACGGGCGGTATTTGGGAATATATGATGCTACAAGAGAAATCAGCTATGCCAGTGTGCAGTACTTTACCCTTGTTGCTGCATACTTGATGGACGGTTCACAAATGGATGCGGCGTTTGTACAGCTTGGGTCGGCAGTGCGTGCCGCGATCACACTCGGTTTGCATCGCAGAGATCATGCCACTGCAATAGATTCAACGGAATTACAGATGCGCAAGCGGCTATGGAAGACTGTTCGTACTTACGACCTCTTACTCAGTGCTACGTTGGGACGACCAACCGCAACGGCGAATTATCACGACACAACCCCCATTGCAGATTACTCCGCCACAGCTGATATATGCAATATTCTGGAAATCGTTCTCACCGAAGTCTATGCTAAGGACTCTTTGCATGACGACACAGTACAGAGCATTATTGACCGTCATCGAGGATGCGTGCGCCAATTCAGTGATGGTCTCAAAAACGACGGCCTCGGATCTTCTGGCAGCAACGAGCATTTGCGACTCGACTTTGGTGTTCGGTATATTACACATGGTTCATATGCTATTATCCAACTCCTCACGAGACCCGCTTTAATCACGAGAGTATTGTTATCTCGTTCAGTTATGCAGACGTTGCCAAGCTTGGGTTCCCGTTTTGACGAGAATTCTCAAAAAAACCTTTCGCCTCAATCCATGGCATTCGCCTCTATTGATTCCGGAATCAGTCTGGTAGAGTTGTTTCGTGAATTAATCGATACAGATGAAATACCGAGACGACTTCCAATAGTTGTCTATGCCATGTTCGCCGCAGCACTCTCCCTCGGTTTGGCTATCTTTGGAGATTTTGATACTATTTTTCCTTTGCAGGAGACTATACAAACAGCTTTCAAGCTCTTAGTCAAAATTGGGAAGCATGACTGGCTGGCAGAACGATATGCGGTAATTGTCGCACAAATGCAGGCCGCGTGTAAGTTGTATGTCCAAAGACGGTCCGAAGCGGTTACTTGCAAGCATCGTACTCGTGTACGAGAGCTCTTTGGAAGCCTGCATATGCGCACAAATGCAAGGCTTCAAGACGATACAAGGGAGTCTCCAGAAGCTATGAGTATATCGGGTTTATCTAACTCCCCATCGACGATCGACTTACGGCCTGTGCGAACAACCAATGAGCTCGAGCAACCCGGAATTTGCATTGCCTCCATGATGAATCAATCAAGTAGCTGCGCTCAAGACTTCCTGTCTTTCCCCATTGAAACCGACGAGTTTTGGGATACCCAGCATTTGGATGACAACTGGCTTGATGGGTGTATTGATAGCAGCTTGCCATATTCTCCGTTGAATGTGCTCCAGGTGTAGGCTTTGTGATTTTCCTCCAGTTACATCTGCTGCACACAAGATCTAAATCAAACGAGCAATGTGGCCATATTATGTGTAATTTAATAGACAGCATTGAACTGTGGGTTAGCCCTAGCAGTGGACAAGTCAAGCGTATAGTTCCATGTCCATGATCGCATTTGAATAACAACTGGGAGGAAGAATGAAGAAGGAATTGATCTCAATGACAATTCCCTCAAGCTCTGGTGATGTATTTCTTCGGGAAGTCTATGCATAACGAGTGCCTAATGAATATGTCCCAAAGCGAACATCTGTGACCAAATTAGGATCTTTTCTTCGTATATTCATCGGCTATTGCGTCACGATTGTTACCGGCGTTACTATTTCATACCCGATGTGGATCTGCAAGAGCCGACCCGATCCGATAGCATAGGAAGTATGCGTAACCGGCTTCCCGAAGCATCTGATTCGAATTTCGCTTTTTATTTGCACCAGTAATTAAAAAAATTATTTCCAATTGGCAGAAAGCTCATAGTTGCTTGTCCGCATGACAATTTGCGTGGATTGGGAAAGGAATGCATGCGAATCCATCCCTGTAACATTGATATTATTTAGACAAGAGGATTTAACTATGACTTGTATAAATATCCATTGATATCTGGCTCTACTTTTAAGTATCACGAAACATCACATCAACTTCAAGCCGCCACGTACAATCTAATTGCCGCAATTTTCACCTTAGTTGCAAAACATACTCCCAGTCAGATATCTTCAAGAACACAGAAGCGATTTGTGCAACTTCTTCTCAAATTTTCCAAATAGATTGCAGAGATGTCCGAAATCAAAGAACAGCCCGTGGATAACTTTCGACGTATGAGAGTGATCGTGATAGGGGCAGGCTTTTCAGGCATATACATGAGCATTCGCATTCCAGAGTGGCTCCGCAACGTCGATCTCGTCACCTACGAACAAAATTCGGGCGTGGGTGGAACGTGGTGGACGAACCGCTATCCTGGATGTGCTTGCGATATCCCTTGTAAGTCGCTCAAATAGTTTGCATTTTCGCAAGGGGTTGAACTTTGCTTACACGACCATAACACAGCACACTCGTATGTGTATACTTTTGAGCCGAACCCAAGCTGGTCAAAATTTTACGCTTCGTCTACGGAGATTCAGGCGTATCTGCAGAAAGTTACGGATAAGTACTCAGCTGGTCGGTTCATCAAGCTTAGGCACGAAGTTAATGGTCTGCATTGGGACGCCAAAACCTTGAAATGGTCAGTAGCTACACTCTAATGTAAAGGTGTTCAACTAATATTGGCTTATAGGAAAGTCAACGTTAAAAATCTTGAAACGGGAGAAACCTTCGTGGACGAAGCGGATTTTGTAGTCGGGGCACGAGGTGGCTTGACCAGAACGCTCTGGCCTGAGATCGAAGGATTATGGGATTTCAAAGGAAAAATCGTTCACTCAGGCCACTGGGATGAGACGTAAGTACCCCGTGTAAATAGTCTTTTTCTTTGACCTATTCTAACGATGATCAAGATTTGACTACTCCAACAAGCGAATTGGTGTTATTGGAGTAGGAAGTAGTGCCATCCAAATTATCCCGCAAATGCAAAAGCTGCCAGGAGCGGAGCTAAGTTGCTTTGTCAGAAGCAAAACTTGGATCTCAACGCCCTTCGGTGAAACTGCTGCAGCGAAACTGAATCTTCAGGGAGATAACGGTATGTCGCTTCTCGTCTTATCCCCGTAACTACTCCAGTATTTGGATCAATCTAACACCTGAACAGTCACACCGGAAGATAGAGAGAAGTTCCTGGCTGATGAGCAGCAATATCACGCCTTCCGCAAGGTTATTGAGGATGAGGGAAACGCTGCGCATTCGTTCTCACTCAAAGACTCTCCGCTCTCGGAAGCAGCCCGCGAACATTTTACTAAGCTTATGAAACATCGCCTGGCAAAGAAGCCAGAGCTCGCGGAGTTCTTGATCCCAAGCTTTGCCCCAGGCTGTCGGCGGTTAACTCCTGGTCCCGGATTCCTCGAGGCTTTAACAGAGGACAATGTTGATTTCATCACGACTCCAATCAGTAAGATCACCCCAGCAGGAGTTGTGCTAGCAAATGGTACAGAGGTTGAGATAGATGTGCTCGTTTGCGCTACTGGATTCGATGCTGTAGGAGCTCCCCTGTATCCTGTGGTTGGGTCTCAAGGCGTTGATCTCAAAGAAAGATACAAGGATTACCCGGAAGCCTACTTTGGCATGGCAGTTGACGGATTCCCAAACTTTTTCCTAATTCTGGGTGCTAATTCTGGCGTTGGATCTGGCAGCGTCATAAAGATCATCGAGGCCCAGTGTGACTACATTGTTAAATGCATCCGCAAACTCCAGAAAGAAAATATTGGGGCAATGGAAATTTCAAGTCGCGCCACACGCGATTGGATACGTCACACCAACGAATACTTCCAGCGGACCGTCTTTCTAGATGATTGTAAGACATGGTACCGAAAAAATGACCGTGTCATAGGTCTCTGGCCTGGTAGTACATTGCATGCAGTCGAGGCGATGCGAGCGCCAAGATGGGAAGACTACAAATTGACATATGCGGATGAGTCTCCAGATTACAACCGTCTTAATTGGTTGGGTAACGGCATGACGGAAAATGATCAAACAGGAGCAGACCGATCGTGGTATATCGAACCGGAGAATGTCGATGTCCCCTCAAGTCCTTTCCCGGAGAAAACGGAGAAGTACCAGAATGTACCCTTTTCACAGTAGTCATATTGTACAAGTTCAATTATCAATACAATTATGCCCTGAAATTATTAGTACATGTAAGAAGATTTTTGAATAGTCCACTAACGCTATGGTTCATACGTAGACTACCTACATTTCAGTCCTCAAGGAGTTCAGGCGCAAAAGATATACTACAACAGGTACTGTCTTTCTAAGAATGTTTTGGACGACGGCATTGAAATTAAGGGTATAGATGAAGAGGGTTTCGTTTCTTTTGTTTCTGCCGCTAGAGAACTGACTGTTCACCGGTTGGACAATGACATGGAGTCCGTGGACGTTTAATCATGCCGCTGCTGCCGTTGCTTGCGCTGGCCGCCGCCTCCAAGTCTTTCGGTGGAGAACTCGAAGGCCATGAACGGAAACTACATTAGTAAAAGTTAGCAAAAATCTTGCGAAATGTGCACATATTATCCTTTCTTTAGCAAAAGTGGTGATTGCTCTGCTCTCTGGAAACTAAATTCCTGTAGTTACGCACGTCCAGCAGTGCTTCACTTTTTAAGAGCGAATCTTCGCTCTGGAAAGATAATGTAGAACATATTTATTGTGTATTAAGAGTCTGCAGTACATCTAAACCGGCTAGCTGGCTATAGAGTATCTTCAGGTCCTCATTTATATGATGAAACTGAAACTGAAACTGACAGCCGCGTGAAAATCTAATATGGGATCGATAATTTTAAAGTAGATCACATTGCGGCACCTTCGTAGCAATCTTAGGGGAGACCAAAAGTAAGGGTTTTTAAAGGGTGATTTTGAGCATCTAGTTAAGGGATTGCAATCAATTCTAGCTATGACAGTGATATTCCAAGGGTGAAATTGATCTGCGAAATAATGCGAAAACACTCAATAGAACTGAAGTTCTGTGCTCACGTCCCAATGACGTCTGCTGATGACAAAATCATTCTTCCATATTCGAGGAAGGGAAGATGCGCGAATTTACACCTTGAGAGGTAATATCAAATTCGATAAGACTTTGGTATTTGGCAAAGTAGAGATAATAAGCATGTATTAAAATTCGAACAAAAGGAAGGATACGGCAATTTTGCATCCATCAAACCTCTTGCAAATGGCCTAGATCAAGTTTTGTTAAGGCAGCATACTTTGCCTACAGAAATTCTTGATAAGCTTCAGATTGGTATGCCTTCTTGTAACTATCCAGCTCAGAATGTCGTATCTGCCTCACGTCATTTGGTAAACTTTCGAAATACTAGCATTTGTAAGTAAACGATTGAGGCTGTCGGCGGCTATAGTCTAGCGTGAAAGCTTTGTAAAGTTTAATCCTGTGCAATGTTCTGTATTAAAAAATTCCAACCCCCGAAGTAAAGTATCTCTATAAATTGTGTCAATAGATGATTAGAAAAGAAGTCTCTTGGTGAGATTTACCAGCCGAATTTCAGTGGATATGGATAATGGTCCGAGTGCTACTTTGGGGAGTTCATTGGGTCGGTTAACCAGTGCATCAGCAGCCCTTACTAGCGTTTCACTAAAGAATCTAGTTCTTACGGTACGTCTAATTGAAGGTGGCATCTGTCATTCCTCGCTACATACACGTGATATCAAGGTATAGATCCGCTTGGCCCTTCTCTTCTCAATGATTACCTATCACTCTCGCAATCTTGTCCACATTTTTTTCTACGATTTAGGATTACTCAACGTACTCCACTTTCAATGCTTATGCTAAACTTAGTTACTCCCTTTTAATCGCTTTGAATGCATCACTTATAACCGTTCGTCTCTCTGTCTCAATAACTCATCAACAATCTCATCTACAGATCCATTCACCCTTTAAACTCAGCTCAAATCTTTACCTATCTACAATATGAGCCCGTTGAGAAACATTGTCTGGGTTGGAGTGAGTAGCTGCTTTACGATTGACAAGTGTACGGACTAATCTCTTATAGACCGGCCGACTAGGCCTTCCAATACTAGAAAAGGTGGCGGGCGCTGGAGACTTTAACATCAAGCTGCTCGTCCGAAACCCAGTTTCTACCTATGCCAACCTACCATCACAGCTAGCATCAGTCCACCAGGTTGATTATTCAGATCATAAAATTCTCGTCAAACATCTTCAAGGGCAAGATGCAGTGATCGTATTTACGAGTTTTGTACCTGGAAATGAGCTTGACCGAAAGCATATTGCGCTCATCAATGCTGCCATAGATGCCGGTGTGAAATACTTTATCCCTTCTGAATGGGCACTGGATACTGCTGGTATCATGGGAAGTGCCAGTGATAGACATGGTCCTACTTTGCCAACTGATATGGTGTTGGCGCCAAAGCGAGTTAGCCACAACTATTTGTTGTGTCGTGCGGCAGAGGGAAAAATCAATTTTTCAGCGATCTATCCAGGAGTATTGTTCGAGCTGAGTAAGTGAATCTTCTGATTTCAGTCATGGCTGTTTAAACGCCGAGTTAGCGATAAGTCTGACCACAATAGGCTACAAAAACGGAATCTTCGGATTCAATTTTGACACCCACGTTGCTTGCCTCCCAGATAACGGCATCAACCCTTTTCCAGCAACTACTCTTACGACCTTATCACACGTAATCATTTCGCTGTTCACGACACCGTCTCTCATTTCAAATCGTTTCTATCACGTCGCAGACGGCGTCCTCACCCAGCAGGACGTGTTCCATGCGGTTGAGAAGGAATCCGGGGTACCGTGGACAAGGACTTCGTACTCAACAAAAGACGTCCGTAACGATGCATTGGTAAATATTCAGAAGGGCATATATGGACCGAGCGAGTATGCGAACAGCTTGATGACGCCATTTTTCGGAGGTCTGCAAGTTTGGCGTCACCTGGATAACGATAAACTTCACGTTCGCAACGGAGAGGTAGACGTCAAGGAAGAGGTTGTGAAGCTGGTAAAAGCACAACTTTAAAGTTAAGTATTGTCTGTTATGACAATTTTAAGTATCGAACTGTGCAATAGTTGAAATTGCCGAAAGATCTACAATTAAAAGCTACCTCTTCTAAAAGTTCATTATCCTGTCAAGTTTGCTAGCTTCATTCCATCTTGTGCATAGCCGCAAAGTCTACTGTAGTTTTGTGCTGAGTTTACAACACCGTGCTCAGTTTGTGCTAGCTCTAATAGAAGCTTCTGGTATGTGCCGACACGAGTCTCAGACTGAGTAGCGCGCCGAATCTAATTCACATTCACAGCTATTCTAATGCAATTGGTTTTGGTAAAATTGACAGCATATTGACCCAGTTCTTGTTTTAGCCCTTTGTAGTGCAATCGCTTGAGGTAAAGAAAAGTACCACTCCACCCTAATGTAGTGCAAAAGCATGACTAGTTAGAACAACGCTAGTAGGAAAAAGTGTCGATCCCGTCGCAAGTCAAGCCTATTCAGGTAAAACTCCCCACTTCTACTTATACATGCCAACTTCTTAGGGTAATGCTTGCAAATAACTTGTGTAAGGGTATCTAGATGCAAATGTACATTGACCAATCGAAGATGCTGTATATTCTACTCTTGATGAAGCTCGAAAGACACAAGGAGCCTTTAAATTATTTTTTGTAGACCTGAGACGATCATCGTTCTCCGCGAGTTGCTTTTTGAAATTTTGGTTGTACTTCTATGGAACAATCTTGCAAGAGCAACGTTTAAAAATGAGCACAAGGGGATTTGGTGACCGGCCGGGTCCAACCGAATAAAATCTAGAGTCTTTCTCGATAATCCTAGTTTTGATAGTGTTCTTGTAAACACTCTAAGCGTTCGGGGGTTGCAATAGCAACAAAAACATCAATCACGTATGCAAGGGAGGCGCTCTTACTAATACGAGTTTCGAAAACTACAGAACTAATCAGTCTAGTGCTAAGATGTATCTGGTAAAATAGCCGGTTAGAGAGACGCAGCGTCAGCCGCTTTGGGCTGAATTTAGCATGGGTGTTGAGTAATCCTATAATCTTGTTTACTTTAGCAAGGACTGCAGCCACAATTGAGGTTCCAGGGACACGAATAGTAATCAATCCACTTTTCACTTCTTTAGTCAATTCGTACTCAACGTAGGCGTCATTGTCACCAGTTACACACGAACTTTATGGCATTCGGGACAACCGTTGCTCCGCGACGGACGAAAAGACAGGCATATTATCGTCATCTACCAATTCTATGGTCGCGGCACATAGTGACGATTCACGTCGCACAGAAAATTACGCACAGCGTTCACTAGATGAGCACTTTACTAATCTTGGAACATATCAAGGCCTCGAGTATAGGAATCTTTTGTGTATAAGTATTCCAAAGTAAGGAAAGTGAGAGATGCAGCAAACCTCACGCAATGGCTTTCATCAATCATTCACTACCATCAGGTCCTACTGTACCTCATACAGCTATAGTTCTGATTGACGTTTACAACGAATTTCTTCACTCGGATGGCAAGATCAACGGTTACATCAGTGAATCTCTAGCTGAGACAAACACTATCTTTCACTTGAAGGAACTTCTTAGCGTGGCCCGTAGCAATCGTATTCCCATATTCTACGCATTACATCAGACATGGAGAGAGGGAAATTATGAAGGGTGGCAGCGTATGAATGCTACAACAACAGGGCTCGCCAGTTCTAGGGCGCTCAAGGAAGGAAGCTGGGGAGCAGAGATATTTGAGGGCCTTGAGCCGGATGTGTCAGGAAACAAAGATGTGGTAGTTAGCAGGCATTGGAACAGCAGGTGAGTTCGAACAATCCAAGTCCCAGCAAGTGGGATGATGAATGACAGAGCGGGTATTGAAACATTCTTAAAAGAAGTGATCATGATCTCTTCACTGACACAAGGTAATTGGTGACTAGTGGTTTCGCGAACACTGACCTGGATTTTCAACTACACCAACGGGGCATCACGCACTTGGTTATAGCTGGCATGATTGCAAATAGCTGTGTCGAGTCGACGGCACGATATGCCAGAGAACTGTAAGCGTCCATTCCATCTCAATAACTACCTCGCTAATAATGGACGGTACCTCATATAGTGGGTATAATGTTACATTATTGTTAGTACATCGAGTTCTCTGATTATTTTTTTCAGTTATGTGCTAATCAAAATTCTTAGGAGTGATGGAACAGCAGGATTTTCAAATGCTCATAAAGACGCTGCAGTGAATCTTATCTGGCCACTAATAGTTGATGAAGTTAAGACGGTCGGTCAATGGAAAAAGGCTATCGAGAAAGGCAAGTATAAGGTCAACGAACACTTGTAGCTCGTTTCTTATAGAAACTTAACACATACGATAATAAGATCTCAACATTCACCAGCAATCTATTGCATATCACCAGGTATGATATGCTAGCGTTGTTGAAATAGCGATGAAAGTATCATGTACAAACGAGACGCGGCAATTGCCCCAGGAGCAAGTGAGTGTACTTAACACCGCTGAGATCTGGCCGCTCCGTAGTATTTTTCTCGTTCATCGATAAATTTCTAAATGAATCGTCTTAAAATTTTACTTTTCACAAGGTGTTTACTGTGCTGGTGTTATAGCTTTTGGTAGGGGTGGTTACTTTCAATGCACTCACGTTTGCGTGCCAAACTGCCACATTGATGGAGGAAGCAGATTGGAGTTTAAACTTAGTAAATGTTACTGTGAACGAAACAGCAAGTGATAAAGAATTAAATGTAGTATACAGAAATTCTGGTCTCCAAAAGTAACTATGGGTGAGGTAATGAGCCATCTAGCAGATTTAGTTAGAAGTGACTGATACGAAGTGGAATTTACACAATAGACTGTTCTTTTCATAAAGAAGGCAAGACTCATGAAACAGTTGGCTACAATGACATTGCTGAGAGTGATGAGATATTCCGCAATCGCTTGAGCTAAATTTTATTGCTGATTACTTGACGTGATAAGTTGTAGTTTAGGTTACTAGAGCAAGTGTGAAATTGCAGCTGACTTCCGCCATAAGATTATATCTGTCATCGAATTTACTTGGTACTTTGGGTGAAAGTCGAACCACAAATGAAGCTGAGGTAATTGGGTTTGAAATTTATGACTTTGATGAACGGCTTGAACATAATTAGTGGGTCTGTAACACATCTGACAAGTACTGCCTAAATCTTTTGAAGATGCTCTCCTCGGATGAAAAGGGGGATGTCAGTTCGTTCCAGGATATATACCCAATGCAGTGTTTTGGGTCTGTGAATAACTGCATTTCCATTATTTGTATTTGGCGTTTCCAGCTCTTCCACTTCAAGTTCGTGCTTTTTCACTACCTTCCATAAGAGTCCAGGGTCCGGAAAACCGTTGTCGATAACATCTTGGGATATCTTCTCGAAAACATTAATAAAGGGGTAACGATCCTCTGAGTAGGAAAGTGATATCCAGCGACCGGTAGGCTTGGTCACAAAAGCAAGATGAACAGCCATCAGATATAAAGGATGTAGCGGTCCCGATTTTTTCAAATCAAGCTTTGTTGGTAAATTCGAGCGAATACTGATAGGATAAGGCAGCGGTACATCGACGTCGTCTGCACATGCAATAGAATCGGAGGTAGATTTGTCGACAACCACTGAGTATGCCTCGGACTTGCACACATCAAGTAAGGATTTATGATCAAGAAGGTTTACAGCGTCCCAGCGCATATAGATCGGCTCCGTGTCCTCGCTTAATACATTTGAGCTTTCTCCTGGGTTGCTAGATCCTTTGCCTATGCGTCGAATGTCCATCTCACTCTTTACAGAGGTACTCTGGTTGCATTTGTTTTCTAGACCATTGTTTGCATTGAAGATCTCCATTTCACGCTTCTTTCCAATCCCGATAGCGACATCTGAATAGTCCAGGTTATGGATCTGGTTTGGGTCACCTACATGTATGCGGAGGTGATACGATAGCAGAGATGTCCCACAACCAATATGTAATAGGTCGGGATTCAAATCTTTGGAGTTGCCTAAAGCATCGATGATGAAAGGGTCGAGGGCGGTTGGCTCTTCAAGCCATTCAAATGGAGTCGAGTTCGAGGTAAAGCGTTGATTCCAGTAAAGCTGGGATCCGAAAGGGGGAGGCTGTGAGGGCATGGCGAGGAAAACTATAAACTGCCACAAAATTTCCTGGTACAGGCTGCTGGGGGTTGGTCGCCAATTCTACGTTTTTAAGATAGAAGATGAGATGTGGTTTGTTAAAAGACAAAGAATTGACGAGGACTTGGCGAGCCCCACATCCACCGCATTTTCACGACCCATCTGCGAGTGATGCTCAAGATTACCCCAAGTCTCGTTTAGTGCCATCATACTCTATTTTTGAGGTACGCAACAATTAAGAACAATTTCAGCATTATTTGATGTAAGCGGCAGTATATACGAGACTCCTCCTTGCATATACGTGCGTGTGGAGCGACTATATCCAGGTGGCATAGATCAGTATCAGCTAGGGTTACCGTGTCCGTGCACTCAATGCGCGGATTCACTCAATGCGCACCCATCAGAAACTAGCCTAAACTTCAACACGACGTGAATCCACTAAAATAAACTTAATTAAGACTGCAATTAATGCTATTAAAGCGCTAGAGTTAGGAGAAGATTTTTTATATTTAGAAATAGCTAAAAAGTATAGTGTTGTGCGTTTAACGTTAACTTAAAGGCACTAAGCTATTACAGCGTCACATGCAGCTAGTGCATCTACGCGTTAAAAGCTTAGCCTACAACAAGAGCAGGAGCTTATTAAATATATAGAAAGGCTTACTAAGCAAGGCTTACTACCTACACAAGAGATAATTTAAAATTTTGCCTTGTGTGTGGCTTAAGAGACTGTAAGTAAGAGCTAGGTTACACGCTTTATTAACCAGAATTCACACTATCTCACATCACAATAGACAACTAGTATAGACAGCAATTGCCACAAGGCTAATTTAGGGGCTAAATATAAGCNTGTGTGTGGCTTAAGAGACTGTAAGTAAGAGCTAGGTTACACGCTTTATTAACCAGAATTCACACTATCTCACATCACAATAGACAACTAGTATAGACAGCAATTGCCA